>JADDOH010006121.1:0-175155 GCA_016648135.1 Agrypnia vestita | reverse complement strand
AAGCCAGACGATTACGGCAGATGTCTATTGTCAGCAACTGCAAACCATGATGGAAAAGCTAGCTGCTAAACCACCGAGGCTGGTTAATCGCTCTAGGCCACTGCTGCTTCATGATAACGCTAGACCACACACTGCACAACAGACGGCTACCAAATTAGAGGAGCTTCAATTGGAATGTCTAAGACATCCACCGTACTCTCCGGACCTTGCCCCAACAGATTACCATTTTTTTCGAAATTTGGATAACTTCTTGCAAAGGAAAAAATTCAACTCCGATGGGGCAGTACAAACCGCCTTCAAAGATTTTATTGATTCCCGTCCGAATGGTTTTTTTAGTAAAGGGATCGATGAACTACCTATGAGATGGCAAAAGTGCATAGATAGCAATGGTACATACTTTGATTAAATAAAACTATTATAATAAAAAAAATCGGCTTTATGTTCCTCCCATACTAAACGTCAATTTCATATGTAAGGACCTAATATAATATACATTTTTTATGCAATCAATTTTTTAATCAATTTTATGCAATTTTTATGCATCGATGATATCGTAATATTTTTGATTGATCGCCATTCTCTTGTTTGCCGCATTGTGAAAAAAAATCTAAACTTGAAATTAGCCCAATTACCGATTTAATTATATAAAATGGTCTTCAGAATGTATTAGATATTTTTGCCATATTACGTATAAAATATATACAGACGGTTTTCGATGCATCAATTATTTTATGAGGCTTATGTGTCTTAGCGGTTATGTGTTTTTAATCATCTACGTCATCAATAAAAATGACTAAATTTTTTAATTTAATTTATTTTGAAAATCCAAAGGATGATTATTTTAAAATGTAACCGGATATTTTTTTTATTATTTTTATTTTTTTTATTTATGTGTTTACGCCCATTAGGCTTTTACATAAAGAGTATAAAATAAATTTCAAAAAGCACATACATTAAAAGTTTCAGGAATAGCACCAAATCATGAGTATAAAAATTAAAAATGTAGAGTAGGTTACGAGCAGCAATGCGTATAGGCTTTTACATAAAAAAATATATCATAAAATTAAAAAGAACATACATTAAACAATATAAATTACAAGTAGCAAATTATTAAAAGTACCAGGAATAGCACCAAAACATGAGTACAAAAATTTAAAATATAAAGTACAAAGCGGCAATGTGTACGAAAAATATATATTACCCACCATTACATATTAACAGCTGAAGTCAGTAACGAAGCAGTATTGCCTCTTTAAGTGTGAACTTTACTTTCTCCAGACTGTCGACGAAAATGTCAATCATGCAACCATATTCATTACAAGTTCCCAATATTCTGTGTATCACAGAATTTGATTGATAGTTAGTATTGCAATTGTTGCGATGGAATGTGACAATTTGTCGAGTTCTATGTGTGGAAGGGATATTATAATCGATACATGCTACAAGGTCAGGGCTGTCCAACATATTGTTTACAATTTTGTAAAGAAGAACTATATCATAAATTTTTCTTCTATCATATAATGTGAGTAAATTTAGTCTCTTCAATATGTAATTGTATTCTATGTTTTGTATTGGTATGCTTAACTTGTAGTTAATGTATTTGAGAAATTTGCGTTGGACACGCTCAATACTGTCTATATGCCCATTATAATATGGAGACCAAACTGATGAGCAATATTCTAATTGGCTCCGGACAAGAGACATGTATAACATTTTAATACTTTCAATTGATTGAAATGGGCGTGATGTCCTTAAAATAAATCCCAGCAATTTTAGAGACTTACAAGTTATCGCATTAATATGATTAGTAAAAGTAAGTTTCGAGTCGAATAATACCCCTAAGTCTCGAATACAGTCAACATTTTCTAGTTTGGTGTTACATAGAGAGTATTCAAAATTTATTTTTGATTTTAATCTAGTAAATGATATAATTTTGCATTTATTTAAATTTAAGTACAATTTATTCGTTTCACACCATACTGAAAGAGAATTTAGGTTTTGCTGTAATATGTTGCAGTCATAAATGTTGGTTACTGATTTAAAGATTTTTAGATCGTCTGCAAACAGCAAATATTCAATGTCATTAAATATTGTTGAAATGTCATTCACAAATAATAGAAATAGTATTGGTCCAAGATGCGATCCCTGTGGTACACCACTAGTAGCATGGAAACATTCTGATACATATGAATATATTTTTACCCTTTGCCTTCTTTCACTCAGATAGCTCGTTAACCAAGAAAGTATTTGTCCACCAAATCCTATTTTTCCCAATTTGGCAATTAATAAAGCATGTGAGACTTTGTCAAACGCCTTACTGAAGTCCGTGTAAACTGAATCTACTTGAGTTTTATTAACAAAAGATTTAATAATGTAATTTTCATACAAAACTAAATTTGTTAGGGTAGATCTATTTGAGATGAATCCGTGTTGGTACGGAGTTATTGTTTGTTTTAAAACAGGAGATATAGTATCGAGGACTAGTGATTCGAATAACTTAGGTATACAAGATTGTATGCAAATGGGTCTATAATTTTTTACATCATTATTGTCTCCATCTTTGAAGATCGGTGTTAAGAAACTTTCCTTCCATATATGTGGGAATATACCCGCTGATATGGATTTATTAAATATGATTGACAGGGGGAGAGATAGTACATCAACACAATTTTTTATAAATAGTGGAGGAATTCCGTCAGGTCCATGCCCTTTATTTACATCAAGTTTTTTAATCCCACTTATAATACTGGAAGTACTTATTGTGCAATTATTTATATTTAATGTGGTTTCAATGTTTGATGTTGCTGATGTGTGGTCGGTGTTTTTTGGTAACACAGGTACATAGACATTTTTAAAGAATTCCGCAAATAAATTAACAATCCCATCAAAATTATTACAAAATTTACCATTGTAGAACATAACATTAGGATAACTATTTTTATAAACTTTTAGGGATTTTGTATAATTCCAAAAGGTTTTAACATTTACTTTGATGGAAGACTCAACTTCTTTTATATAATTAGAGTAACACCATTTAGACAATACTTTACATTGAGATCTAAGCTGTGAGTAATTACTGTAATCGATACTGTTTTTTGTTTCTTTATATGTTTTGTGAGCAAGCTTTTTATTTTTTATCATTTCCTTTAAATCTTTCGAAACCCATTTTGGAAAAGAACTAGGAAATATTTCAACATATGGAACAAATTTGTTTACAGTGTCGTCAATAATACTATGAAATTTTTCAGTTATAACATCAATATCATCACAATTCAACAAAGAAGACCAATCGATGTACTTAAGATGTTCATTAATAGAAGCATAGTCAGCTTTATGAAAATTTCGTGAAAATGTATGATATTCATGCGGTTTGACATATTTGTACTTAATGCTTATAATCAAGGGTGGATGATGTGTATCAACAGAGAGTAAATATTCGTCTGCTGGTTCCACTTAAATATATATAATATAATAGATATAAAAGAATGAAACTCTAAAAGAACCCGATAAAAATAAAATAATTTAACGAATCCATTAAAATAAAACTATTATTAAAAATATAGGTACACCTAGTTTTCTTATTTTTTAATAACAGTTTGTGAAATCTGTGCGGACAGAATTCGAAATGCAGTCGTCGTGTATTAAATTCCTCAAAAGTAAATGAAAAACTGGTAACGAATATCACGCTTTCAATTTCCTCCTACAAAAGAACGCCGAATGAGAGGCACACAGCCTCCCACACACACACACACACGTGCACACACACGACAGAGCTGGATTCAATCAGCATTCTCGATTTCCCTGCCAAAGTGACAAATTTCCGAATAGCAGCCTTCCGAATCAGAGGGCCACCATTTTTACTTTTACGTACACATTTGATAAATTTTGTTTATATTAATAATATTTGTTTATTTTGCTAATATTCAATTAATAAAATAGTAATATACTTGCCTTACGAAACAATCCACTGCTGGTTACTTCTTTATTTATTCACTTTCTGTATACATATTATTATTGTAATATGTGTATAAGAAAAGATAAGAGCCATTACTTGGAATCTGGAAATCTGAAAAATTACAGGACAATGATGTTATCCAGACAAAAGCATCCTGACACAGGTTATACTGATTGTGGTGGGGTTCGATGTTCCTTCAGGAGTTCATGTTCCACCCGGGTATAAAAGCTGCCAATTTCCAGTCATCATCACCAGTTTGCTAGATTTTTTTTTGGATTTTGCATCACATCTTCTTGGATACGTTTCTGTCGTCTCTTCGCAATCTCTGAAATACTTTTTTCGAGCCCATAACACTAAATTCAGTGTCAATTATCTTTTGAAACTACATTTTAGATGGTGAGTAATTGAAATTACTACATTAATATTTTTAAAGCAGTAATAAGATTAGTTTATATTAATCCTGTATTGCCATAGATAGATGTACATAATATAATTACAATCTACAATTATTATTACACCGACAAGAAGTAATAAAAAAAAATTATATCCTATTTCTACTCTACCTATCTGCCTTGAGACAGATTTTGTGTAGGAATATTTAGAATATGTAGAATCATTTAAATGTAGAAATAACTTGCCAGACCGATATTATTTAGATTATAGTTTATTCTAATAAATAAAAATGATATAAAGTTACGATAATTTTGTTTCATGTATGTGAAGATACACAAAAATGAGGACTGTAAAGAATTGAACCAATGAAGTTACAGTCTGAGAACGAGATGAGCCGACCCCAATAGCATACTTAGGCAATGAGTTGGGACAGTGCAAGGAAGAAGAAGAAGAAGTATTCATGTTATTGTAATGACTTGCTTATATATTATTACAATGGCGGGTTTATTGCCAGTTAGCTAGCCACACAATTTAGTTGAACATTTGAAATATATTTCCGGTATACAATGTTACCCCCATGATAACGAGAGAGATAAGCAGGGGTTCAAATATATTTGGGGAAAGGTAAAATCCTAATAAGTCTGCTATTATGACCAATGAAATCGTCAGCTTCTAACATCTACCCACTTGCAGTAAGTATTTTGAAATAATCTGTGTTTCACTAGAATGTTATTATATGTGCAGTTATTATCGTAACATTCAGTAATTATTACTCTATTGATTTGTTTTTTTTTCCAAAATATGTTTTCGCATAACTCACGCCTCCACATATCTGCTGACTGCACGCGCCTGCTATAGCTAGACCGCATTGAAAAGAATGTGCGCAAAAAATATGTGTTTTTTAAACTAAAAAATATATATTTATTTGGAAAATCATATTGAGGCTTGTAATACGGGCTAGCCAGGCAACTTTCCCCCGCTTTCTTACCGGACAAAGCTAGGGAATTGTCTTTTAATTGTGGTTGACCTATAGCCTATATCATTTGTAGGAAACCATAAGAATATGTAACATAAGAATAAGAAGAAACCTTAATTACATTCAAGTAATTTTTTTTTGTTTGTTTTATGACATACAGTTTATTATATTTTATTTTATTCTAGTCTATTAAAACCATAATTAATATATAAATTTTATTCGCTATATCCCTCGAAAAATTCTTGTGTTTGGAGATGGAGAGCTTTGACCTAATGTAAACATTTTATACAAATTTTGCATTTCGTTTACTCCTGTCAACCATAATTGTTGTCACCCCAAAATTTACGTGTTTATTTTGATAACTAGTTGTTACTCGTCAGAAATGATGGAACGATGGTTCGCGTTTTTGCTAAGCCCTATTTATAGGATCTTTTTGGCGGGTCGCGGATATGCAATGGTGGCAACATCGATAGCGTCCTGCGCTAGCATTCGCGCGGCCGTGGTTCGCGCCCTACCTTCAGCCGTTTAATTTGGATTTTTAGCCGTGAATTCGAACGAAATTACAGACGGACAGACAACGAAATTATTATGTTTGATTCGAGATAAATATAATAATTGTAAGTGTCCCGACTGGCGTAGTAAATACAATAATTGTAAGAGTCCCGTAGTAAATGTAATGCAATGATTGGTCATATTTATTTTTATTAGTAGACAATGGGTTTAAGCGTGTAAGTAAATCTAATTCATGAATGTAACCATAATCCAACCTGATGATCAAAGTGGAATACATTTAAGGGTTCTAAAAGTTTTGATATTAAACGAGTGTTTTTTCACCGAGAATGAATAAAGCGCTTTTGCTGATTCTTCGCTCATCGCGTACGCTCCAGAAGCTTTTTTTTCTAAAAGCGATTGACAGCGCGCCGTCAGCTCGGCTATCAAACAATTCCATTCCCAAAATGGAAAAGATTAAAATAAAATAATCCCACATTGACGAGATGTATTTGTGAAGTAAATCAAACAAAGTTTATCCAGAGCGCGCGTACCTGCCATCCCTTAAGCATTTTAGATTGACACTAAAATATCCAATGCAAAATTTTTCCAATGTTTATTGATACGTGGCACATTATTTAAAGGGATTTAGAGGTGTCTGATTTTAGGTAGATTTCAATGGATTGCGTAAGATTCTCATGACGCAACTTCAGAAAAATTTATTCTTCTTCTTCTACCTTTTATCCTAATGGGTCGGAGTCCCCGCACCGTATTGAAGGTTTCAATTTTTTCTATCTTGGGCTTTGCTGTCCACGTCAGCCCAATTTAGTCAGCAGTCCTCCAACTATTTCCGCCAGCTCCTCCTAGGACGTCCCCTTGGTCTTCTGCCTTCTGGTCTTGCCTGGAATAACCGTTTTGGCAGTCTATCTGCCGGCATCTGCAAAATATGTTTCAATCACCCTAACTATGATTTCTCGATAAACGTCAATGAGGGTTCTACTTCGAGTATGAAAATTTCAATATGTTTTTTCTTGATCAGGAGATATTGAAAACACCCTCCGCACTAAAAGTTTCTAATGGGTGTTCCAACAATAGATTTCTGATTTTTTATCTTAGTAACACGATAAATATTGATCTGTGATTTTCTTTCTTTATTTCTTCCGGTTATTGAATCGTCGCCAGATTATGCGCATAGACTTTTCAATTAACCTATCTCCACAGGAAAAAGTCTTAAGTCACAAGATGTTGGCGGCCAATCAATCATTTTTAGATACAACTCGCCCAGGAAATCTAGCGGCCAAAGCATGGCACAGGAATGTGTGTCACTTCCCGTTCTAACTCGGTTTCTCCAACCACGTCCAAATTTATGATTCGGACGTGGTTGACAAGTCTTTTTTTAAATCATTTTTCAATAGGCCCTACAACTGTTACGTTATAATATGCTTCCACAATAAATAATTGACAGCGCTGCATTTTGTAATGGCATGCTGTTTACATGATAGCTCTTAAGTATCAATTTAAAAAAAACATCGTTAGAGAAGTGGCAGCAATTTCCAATGGAGTTGTACCTATTGTGATTTTACATACCTACTATGTAGGTTGAATGGATACAACCACACTTAGTACACATCTCAGCCATGTCTCTTAAGGGCCCTGTACACATTGGCCGAGGTTGGCCCAATGTGTACAGGGGGTTTTAGCGCATTTGGCCGAACTTGGCTTACTTGTAGGTTTTTCGAGAACACATCAAAAGACAAAAGAGGCGTGGCTAGGCCGGCGTCGGCCATTTTTAGTTAGTTAACGTCCGCCGACTGTGCTGTACGTCTGTCGTGTTTCGTTCATTGTGTTTTGGATTGCCGAAATGTCATATTAAAAAATGTCGTGAAACAATGAAAAGATATTCAATTTAGTTAAATTATTAGTATGTGTATAGACAGAAATGTGTGATCGCTGTCCGCCATTTTGCGAGTTGGCGCTCTGCCGAGGTTGGACGGGCCCTGTGCACATTGGCCGGGTTCGTCCAATGCGAGGTTGGTCCAATGTGTAAAGGGGGTTTTTGCGCACCTTTAGCCAGTCTGATCCGACATCTTGTTTTAAAAAGGCGGCTGTTCAAAAACATTCGTAAATCAATTAATTTTGGATTACAAATAACATAAAACACACTTCTATAATGGACGCAATCTACTTCACTGCCCGGAAGAATTTTTGAAGCTATCTTCTTTTGACGCATTGACGAGACCACGAAATGCGCGCGCATCCATTAAATTTATTCACCCGAAATTAGTGTTCCAGTTGTATAGTTTCGAAACTTTTGAATATGTAACCGATTTAGGCCGAAAATCGATAAAACATGAAGGGCACCTGGACTTTTTTTGAAAACGCACACGTGTTTTGATTTGTCGCATCATATGTCTGCGATAAATGTCGTTGAATCGTTGTGACACGATTCGAAGACATTCATCTCTTATTTTAGCTATCACAAACCAATAGTTTCATTTGTTCCACTTCAAAAATACTTAATAATATTTCAACCGCATTAAAGTGTTATCTATTTTATTTATCACCTCCCTAAATATCTTATTATTGTATTTATATATATTTTTAACCAATATGTAAATATTAATTATCACAATATCAGGTATAACTTCTACCTACCACGCGTACATGAGTAGACGCTCCTCCAATTTTTCATGACGCAACACAGCGAGGAGAAAACATTTTTTTACTCATTTTTTAAAATTGCTAACAGTCTTGCGGCGTACTTTTGTGTTCACGCGGCTCAAGCCGGTATTACACGTGCGAGAGGGAAGATTGTCGAAGTTTTACGTCCCGAAAATTATGGAATACAAATTATCTCTTTGGCGCCTAAAGAATTGCCGTTTTTAAAGATCGGCGGGAAAGTACGCCATTTTACATCCCGAGTACAGCTCGCTCACTATTTTATCTCCTTTTTATACCGTAGATTTATTTTCTATTACATTGGCGTGTTCCTAGCTGATGGAAAAGGGATAAGTTTTATGCATTGCTTTTATACCTCGCAGCTTTCAGAGTTACGACCCAATACTAGGTCCGTAATAGTATTATAATACATTAGGTAGGTACGCGCTGGCGAAGCGCACAGACGCGCCGCCGCCGCCGGCGGACAAAACTTGTACTAAAGCGCTGTCATTTCCTTCAAAACTAATCGGTGAAAGTTCTGAAAGAAATATGACGAAGGTACTAGTAGCTTTTTTTCAAAAGACAAACAATGAATTTAGCTTACGAAGTTATCGATATTTTTTTTGTATAATGTCTCTTATTCTATTGTGAAGCAACCGAGAGATAGTATCAAAGATTTTTCTGAATCAATAAAATGGATGAATAATCTTGGCATCACCTAGCGTGTATTACTCAAAGTTGATAGCTTTTAAAAATTGTAATAATATATTAATTTCTCATTCTTAAACTTGTAAACTTAAATGTTTTTTTTTAAATTTTGTTATTTAATTATTTATTTTAATGCACCTGCGTTTATTTGTGCGAGTGCTCTCATTAATTTAAAAAAATGTTAGTTATGTTAGCATATAACCACTTACATTTTTAGTCTACCGGTTTCGAGACCTACTCGTCTCTTCGTCAGGACAACCACTACACTGGCATGTAAGCACTACTACTATGGTATTATCAACACACAGCCATGATATTATTCATACACAAACACCTTCCCAAAATGTTTCTCACATGCGTGTTAACCTAACCGAAGGCTAACACCCAAAAAAATATATATGTGGTACGTACATTCTTATTCATCTAAAATTACGCCGTAAATATTTAATTTTCATAATAATAATCTCTCAAGAATTTTTTCACTATATTTTTGTTACCTACTTAAATTTTTGATGCTATTGGGAATTTTTGTGCCTTTTGCGCTGTCGAAATAAAAATATTTCTTTATCTTATTTATTGACGTGGCGTATTGGTTACGTATTCTCCCTGCAACTTTTTTACCAATTTTTTTTTTAGATTGGACTGTCCAACCGAAGTCTAATTTGAAAGAAAAATGATATTTTAACAGACTATACGATTTAATTAATTCGAATTCTTGAGTATGAGGTATAATTTTTTGAATATTTTTATATTAATGACAGTGAAATTTTCTTAGTACGCATGTAAAATTTAATTAAAATAATCAATGTTCTAATGTTTTTATGGATACTGCAATATAGGAAAAAAAATTGTTTACTTTTTGTCTTTTTTTAATGTCTGAATAGCACCACTTCTTTTTCAAACTTTATACAATCAATGTGTAAATAAAATATATGGTCTTTATTTGAAAATATACGAGATTAGTGCACCAAAGATAACTCTATGGCATGAAAACTAAAATAGTGTTTCGGGGTTATAATTTTTTTGATATTATAACAATATATTTGTTCATATTTTTTTAAGGAAATGCTTCAAGAGTAAATGGTAAATAATAAAATTAATTAAAAGCCTGTTTAGCTATGGGTTTTGCAAAATGATTTAATATGTTTACGTTAAATTTAGCAAAATCGAGAGCAAATACGAAAATCGTGTACTGGGGCCTCTTAACAAAAGCATTGTAAATTATTTTACAATGCTTTAATTTTAAGACAATGACCTTACACATTTAAGACAATGAACTCATACACATACATATGAGACAAATATCGAATTGTAACAAAGAGATAAATATGAAATGTTAGACTTGTAATGGGGCCATATTCCAGTTTGGTTTACGCGGTCGCGCCAAGTCTCTCACGGACACTCGTCTGGTGCCAAAAAAGATTGTTTTTTAACCTTAAACTTTTATACTAATTGCATGATTTAACAATTTAAATTTGGCGGTATCTTGCTAAACGGTGGATGTTTTAGATTTTTTTGTATTTATCTAATAAATGTATGTTTCATAATATGGAAATTACTTCCATGGTATTCTAACGTTTTACAAAAAATATGTCATTTTCATTTTTTTTTTCAATATTTCTGACTTATTTTTTGCAAAAGGTTGAATTTTAATTATTTTTTTCTATTTTAATATATGTTGTGTTTATAGAAAATATCTTTACGTGACCATTGAAGTATCCTGGCTCCGTGAAGTTATTACATTATAAATCACAGCGACTTATATCGATTATGAAAAATTAAATCGCTTTAACGCAAGTCGAATAAAATAAAAACATTTGAAAATTTTGAAAATAGATTTTTTTTAATCATTTTATTTGAGTTGTACTGAAGTGAATAAATTTTTTAATAAGTTACTGCAATGACGGTTCAACTTTTTACAAAAAAAAGTCAGAAATATTGAAAAAATGCAAACTTTGATATATTATATCTCGATAACTATCGATCATGGTTGCTTGAACATTTTCGACTCATTTTCACGGGAGCAGTCAACCTGTAATGTTTTTACTACTAGGTACGAGACACCCTGTATAACGAACGCATCGTGTTTCCTCCTGCGGCGAAAAAATAGGCAAGCTACTGTATTATGTTTGGTCGCTCAGGTGCTGTCGAGTTTATTGACATTTCCAGGGCGGTGATGAGTTTCTGCCACATTTGCCTGCGGTGTTTTAATTTTCTCTTACGTTACCTCCCGCTCCACTCACCCCAATTTGTCGCCACGGAAGGCTGACCCGGCGAGGGTTGGGGGTATGTTTAGTTTTAAATCTCCACGCGATATATTTTTATGGCATTCATTCGAAATTCATATTTTAATTTTATTTAATATTTGGACATTCACGAGTACAAAAAATATATTTGAGCATTTTCATAATTTACGTTACGTTACTGCTTTAGTGTTATTACGTAAAAGATGTCTTTGTCCTCTTAACTAGACTTAGATCTATGTTCTCTTAACTAGACCTAAGTCAGGTTCATATGTCCAACGAAGGAATGGAAGCAATAACAACTTTAATCAAGTAAATCGAATTAATTTATTTGACTTATTTATTACAGTAGCCGGCAAACATCTTGAAATTTTTCGACGCAGTGGGGGTTAGTTTGCGCATGTACCTTTCCACCAACGAGACCCAAATTTTGTCTTCTGCGCATTCCCCCACTACGCCAAAAAATTTCAAGAAGTTTGCCGGCAACTGTAACATGCAATTTAAAAAATTATAAATTATATACTGAGTTATCTTGTTACTGTTACTGATTAGCTTGTTGGTCTTGTGGTTAGGTCTCTTGCCTCGTGATCTAAAGCTCGTTGGTTCGAACCTCACTCCAGACCAGCAAGTTAGTCCTATTCTCATAGCACAGGCGTTTAGATTAGTTTGAAAATAGTAAGAATATTGATGTGACACGTATTCCGTGTTCGCATCTCTATTTAAAAAAAATATAAATAATAGTAAATTATTTATAATATCGAGGGTAGAAAGCCAAAAGGGCGTTAGTGATTATTTCGAACTTTACAGGAGAGCAAAAGAAAGTTCTGTCAATCTGTTTTTGTCAATGTTTCTTTTATAATTAAACGATTTCCATATTTGTTAATCCAAAGCACGCATGTAAATCGTTTAATAATAAAATAAACATTGACAGATTATGTATTTTAAACAAATTATCTTCTATATATTCAAGAACACATTCATATTTGTGATGTTGTAATTTTTCAGAACAAAGTTCTGTGAAATTTTTAAATCAAATTAATTAATCAATTAGAAAGATATACAGAAAAATCTAATTCACGAAAAAATATTAGGTTACTACTTGGATCCCAGTAGTAACCTAATATTTTTTCGTGAATTACATTTTTCTGTATATCTTTCTAATTGATTAATTAATTTGATTTACAAATTATCTTCGTTCATCATTGTTTGAAACTCAGCAAAAAAGTTACGATCGAATAAAATAATGAAAAGTAACTGATAATAATAAATAAATGTTATTTATAAAATAGTAACTGTGTTTTTTTAGTACACTTAGTGAAACTTTTATTTGGTTTATTTGGTTTTATTATGTTGTTAAATAATTATTTATTTTGTATCATTAAATTAATCGGGTATTAAAAAGGATGAACAAAACCAAACCACGTGAAAGATCGCCGACTACATGAACGTCGTGACAAAAGATCCACAGGATATTAGATTCAATGACATAAAGACCACAAACAAAAAAATCATAATTTATTAAAGCTCTTTCATAAAAAAAAACTTTTTGAAATTGTTTGTAGTCATTATGTCGTTGGATCTAATGTCCCGTGGATCTTATGTTGCGTGAATCTTTTGTTGTTGGACTAAATGTTTGTAGACTTTTTATCGCATGCTAATCACTAATCTTATTAAAGTAAGCATATTTTTAAAAATATTTTGAAAGCTAAACTTCGTCTGTAAATATCAAATCAAAGTGCTGCGTGAAGAGATTTTTCTAATTAACTTCCCGGTAACTACGAACATCTCGGTTTTTTATGTACTGGCTTTCATGGTCTCGGTATCAATTATTTGATGAAGTATAAGAAGTGTTCATGTAGTACATAATAATAATACCTACGCATAATATTACTGACACCTACTGTGTTAATGCTAAATATTGTAAAACCAATATTATACTGCATTTTAAAGCCATAAAGGGAGTTGTTGGGAAATGGATTTTGTACAGGTTTATGGAGAGGTCAATGGGTAATGAAGGGAAGCACGCTTTCCCATTGCTTTCTTCCAGGTCCAGGTAGAATGACCGGTTCCTCCCTTATCATAAGGGCGATACGTCTCGTTGTGTTGTTCTGGTTCACTCTATTCCTTAACTAAAGGAAATGTACGGCCATAGCAGTCGAGCAGTTAATGACAAATGTTACAAAGTCAAACAATATTGTGTCAAAGTCATAGATACAAGATTTTAGTAGAGCGTGCACTATGGAATAAGGTGAATGTGTTCAATGGCATCTGGTCCTTCTCATAAAGATAGAACAGGAGTCAAATAAATAAATAAAAACTTTTTAGTCCTTTTTATCTCACAATGTGCAAGCTTATTCATAAAATTTATTAATATACTAGTTACTGGATACGAGGCAGACCATCTTGGGCTGAATGACTTTACATTAGTCTAATTAGTCATTTAAGTTTGCTCGTGTGTGCCCTGTGTAGGGAGTAGGGAGGTTGCACACAGTGCCGCGGGCAAACACTCAACATTTGAATTTCCTTTGACTAGTGGCTGGCGGCGAAGGCAACGGAGACGCACAGTGGCGTATTTATATACCGAGCTTAGACATATATTAAACATAAATTTATCTAAAAAAGATAATAAACTTCAGGGTGTCTCGTAGCGACTAGCAAAAACTTTGGGAGAACCTTCTTCACCCAGGTATGAATAGAAAATATATTTTATACTTTGGATAAAATGTCAACACTTAAAAAGATAAGCGACATCAAAGTTGAATTTTTTAAATATATTTTTGATCTTTTGTAAGTCGTTGGAGTATCATTTTTGATCAAGTAAATTATATAAAATATACAAGTCAAATCAAATGATTAAAACCAGATTTTTTTTTCATGTGCCTGCCTTGTGACATTATTTTCAACGTTCAAAATTATTTTATCGTTTTTTTTAAATTATGTTTTTAATGTGCATTTATTTTTAATATAATCTAAGCGCGTGCTGTACTCTTCGTCGGAGAGTTGATATAGCCGTTTTTTTATTGGTTGTATTAAGCGTACGTATTGTCAACGTCCCTGCGTGTGTCTCTTCAATTAAAATTGAACATTGCCAATGCCTGAATGCACTGCCGACGACGCTGCTGGTTTGTGTATTTGCGCGGATTTACCGAAACGCCGCCGAAACGGCTAATTGTCGTGTCGGTAGGCAGGTACCGTATTCGCCGCGCATGAAGCAACGAAAATTGCTGTTGATGTAGGGATGTGCAGAAAATTCTGCCAGTGACTGGCGGAAGTGGTATTAACGTTACAGATTGAGGCGGCACATTCACTGCAAATGCATATTCCGATGTTTCTTACGAAAATGAGTATTAAGAAAAGAAAATAACTTAGATAGAACCTTAGTTCTTATGTAAAACATTATTTACAATAATTAAGAAAATATAAGCATTAATCGACAGGCCGCGGCCAAAAAATTTGTTTTTAGTGTCTTAGGCGAGATTATTTTTTTGAATATTTATATGTACGCAGAATATGTTTTCTTATGATTTTAAAGCTGGCATTATAATGAATAAACCGTATTTTTATTGCAATAATTTAGCGTGCTCAATCATCATCATCATCATCTTCATCATCATCTTCATCCCCTTGGATGTCGGGAGACCAAACATTCGACGAGGTCCTTCCATATTCCATATATTCCCCATATTCCCTCCGTCTTGTGTTGTTTTTTTCAATAGTTTTAGTAATGTTTTGGTTTTTATTTAAGACTAGCCGTGCACCCGTGAAAAATCACGGGACATATTATTGGCATACACACGGGGCATAATTGCAGGATTTTGAAGCTGAAAATAAATGAATAGAAAAACATTTATTTTGTACATCGACTTCATTTGTTTACACCTTAAACTAAATATACATAAATATGAAACTGTCAAGATGATTAAATTCGGCGGGGCGACCCTTGCTTGAGCCATTGAGTGTTGCGCGCTGGTTGCGTGTCACACTCTAATCATCTAAGTTGTAAATCCAGCTTAACGTTACGGTTATACAATGAGATTATTATATTTAGATAAATATTTGATGTTAAAAAGTTAATGGTTACAGATTCAATATTGTACAGCATTTTTAAGGTTTTTATTTGTCAAAAAGATGTGGACACTGTTACGTATTATCGCGACCAATCAAATGCCCGAATTTTCATTTACAAGTACGCACGCACTTCACAACTTCTTTACTTACAACGAATCGTGTTTTAAGATTATTCCGCAGCCTAATTCATGTTGTACCAACACACGCGTCACTGTTTTAATCACTATATCCGGCGGCAAAATGTCGATGGATCAGAATCGATCGCAGGTATCCCATTGAGTAATCGCCGATCACGGCTGGACGCACTCGGAGGGCTTCCTATTAAGCCATGTATTCACTAGGGGACAAATCGCGAAACATTCCACTCGGCATGTCGCATCAACATCTACGCTCATGTTTCGGGGACAATGACGCGATCATTTGACGTGTACACACCGGGACTCGCATATCTTGTCGCGGAAATGTCATCCGATGAAGTTATGGATGACAGCTGCGGTATCTCATTTGGCGAAAACGGGGTTCCGCGCAATTCGAAATGTTTTTTTGGGTCGCAATTTCAAATTAACGAGGTTTTACTGTAGTAAATTGAATATTATTAAAAACAAGGTCCTTTTGCAAATAATTATTGTTTTCCACGTCACGGAAATGTGGCCCTAGGAGGTTATGATGTCAACTGCGTATCTGTTTATATTCATGAGTTTATCGAAACGTAAGAGGAGAAAAAAGAGGAGAATGCGAAATTCTTTACTGCAAAGAAAAAGAAGGACGGACATTCTATGCAATCTTCGATCGATACAGCTCGATGAGTTCAAGAACAATTTCGTTTCCCCACACTGTCATCTTGACAGATACAGCGCATGCGTATCCACTTGTAAACATACCACGTGGTACTGACGCTCCGCGGAATGTTGCAGTGAGTACGCTCGGGTACCGTGCGCATGGCAACGTTGCCACGGCACGTAGAAATGCCGCGCCATGTTGTGCGCGCCGTCGCGGAACAGTGCACGACGTTGCAACGTCACGTAGACTCTGTGCCGCGCGTGCTGTTGAGGGACAATTTGTCCCCTAGTGAATACATGGCTTTAAGCTTTCTGGGAAACTGCCTCGCGGCTGGAGACTCACGTGACTCCTCCCGATGAACGTTTAATGTAGAGGTGTAAGCACGGAAATTCATCATTGTTAAATTCATTCAAAAAATAAGTAACCCATAAAAACCAAGTTTTTATTATACTCCCTTTCTTTGTAAAATATAACAACAATTAAAAACGAATTAAAACATATAACATTACACTAAACTTACAGTAATTTAATATATTTCTAAAATGTCAGATGTTTTGAGCTTTGATAAGACACTTCATGCTTTGAAGATTAAAATCTAAAAACATTTGTCAGTCTATTTAGATTTTCGACATTCGTAGTGAAGTACCTATTATGTATACCGACGGAGTAATTCAAATTTAGAAAATATTCCGCGACGTTATCGGGCCGCCGTTGTTGTAATCAAATTTTTCAAATGATTCCATTTTGAAAAAACCAAAAAAATTTCTAAAAATCCGAAATAATACTATAATTATTTTTTTTAAACGAAAATTTGATAGATCTTCTTGATCGTCGCCACGAGTCTACTTGCCAAGTTTCAACTCGATTGGATCACGGGAAAAGGGTTAAAAATTCATCTAAAGTTTTTTCACCCGGCAAGCCGGCAAGCAAGCAGACGCCACGTGTTAAAAGAAATCAAGTAATAATCGTGAACGGAACCCCGTCGAATGGCACGGTTTGTCGTAAATTTAAAAATGTTCTTCTGTTTTCACAGCCGTTCATAATCTTCTGCTTTGAGTTTTCTAGGTTATTCTGCCGCGTTTCTACGACCTTTCTGGTCCTAGTTTCAGACTCCATTGCATGGTCCATCATGTATTGTTATGAACGTTGATTAGTAAAAAATTGTCAAGTACTTATGTAAGAAAGGATGAAAAGAACCTCACAAAAAATAAAATATTTTTTAAAAATAGTATTTCTTTAAACATAAATTGAAATTTAAGAAACTTACAGATTTTGTTATAATTTTAATGCTATGAGGATAATAGTTTTTTTTTTTTTTTAAATAGAGATGCGAACACGGAATTCATGTCACATCAATATTCTTACTATTTTCAAATTAAGCTAAATGCTTGAGCTATGAAAATAGGACTAACTTGCTTATCTGGAGTGAGATTCGAACCTGCGACCTTTGGATCACGAGGCGAGAGTCCTAACCACAAGACCAACAAGCTTAATTTTGTAATATCATTGAAAAAAAAGGTATCTCACGAGGCAATTCAGTAATAAAACGCCAGCAAAGTGGAGCAACTTTCTTCAGTTTTAAAATATCGTAGGTTTGGTTATTTATTAAATGATTAAATAATTTACTTTGTGTCAATTTAATAAAATATATGTATTTAAAATTAATGCAACCTGCTTAATAAATTTTATTATGATATCTTTTATGATATCTCTACATGTATGAGTGAAGGATTCAAATTTGTTCGATTTACATTTTCCTTTACGATGCTAAAAATTTTGTAATAATCGCTGCAAGGCAGTCGTATCGAAATTGCTTCTGAGTTTATGACGCCGACAATACGTCAATTATATTTTTATTATCTATACTTCAATTTTTGATTTTTAATTTTATTAGTATGCACTAATCTGACGAAGGGACCATTTATCCTAAAATATGTTGATATTTTCAATATATATGTAAATGGTGAAAATATTTTTTTTTATTTACTATATTAATTTTAAATAAGTTTAACAATAAAATAACAAACATTTTTCTATCAAAACAATGTACTTACCGTGTATTTATATAAACAAAACAATGTACTAACCGTGTACTTATTGTTCTAGAAGTAATTTTGAAGTCCTGTAAAATGATAATTATGTCATGTCCAATCGTGAGCACTTGGGACCCCAGAGGTCAACAATGCACAGGAATATTACCCGACACATTCGTTTCGCTGTGTCGGGTAACTAATACAACCTTAATCAATGCGCTTCTGTGACCTTTTCATTTGGAACAAAGAGGTACTTACGCAGAGAGTATTGATGACCAAAACAAATCCGAGGAAGACTATCGGTCACAAAAAGGCTTTCATTGCGCCAACAGAGACTTATAGCCGCGATACTTTCGTTTACTGCGTGGGTCGAAGGTTTAATTTTTATTTCACTTCGTAAGAATTACAGATATTGATACTCGTACGCAATCAAAGATGCCACAGAAAAAAACTTTATTGTTAAAGGTAATAATTACAATAAAATACCACTTATTTCTTAATGAAAATATTGGGTATTAAACATAAGTTGTTGTCTCTTTTTTTTCAAATTAAGAGGACACAAGGAAAAGAAATTAGTAAATAACATACTATCCTTTATCATTTACAACTCCTTGCCAATGTTCTACTAGTTTTTCAATGCCTCTGCGATAAAAAAACATTTATTCCCTTGATTGAATGCGTACAGGAGGTGTCAAAAGTGCTCACTTTTGTCTACTCTACATTCATGTATAATAATAAAATATCGTAAAATATAATAAATAAAATAAAAGATGTAACGCAATAGCAAACAGAATAACTTGTAGAACAGAGAATTTTCATTCGAATGAAGCATATAACTTTACCAATTTTTTGTCTATTTGCCGCATTAAAATGTGAATTTTAAAATTTGAAAATAAAAATGGACACAACATGCATAATTTAATATAATTTCGACTTCTTTAATGATTTGTAGTATTTTTATTATGTTCTTTGAATTGGTAAGTAGATCTTTTTCTGTTCATTATTCATGTATAACAATAAATATATATTGTACCTTAAGTAATAAATTAAATAAAAAATTTCCAAATAGGCATGTTAGATCATGTAAATCATTGTTAAATTTATTCTTTTTTTATTTTGTTAGGTATTCGAAAATTTCTGTTTTTTCTCATTCTCTAGTAGATTATAGTATTCCTTTAGTATTTTGTAACATAAATGGTTTTGTGTAGATGTTTGTGTTCTTTCTATTTTGAATTCTTATTTCGTAGGATATGAATTTCTGTGTTACCTAACCTTATTTTGGCACTAATTTAAAATGGTGTATTTGAAAATCATTGCTTTAGCTTTAGTCCTTGGTTTACGGTGATTCATGTTAATTTTTAAATTTAATCAATTTAATAATGATTCTCATCACTTTGTTTTCTTGAATTTTCAATTTTCAATTCTTTGCTACTAAAGTTTAAAATATTTTTTGAATATATAAAAACTGGTCTAAATATTAGTAAAGAATTTAAATAATATTCAGCAGTTTTCTAGTGTAACGTTAATAATTCGGAAGAGTGTTATACACACACATAAATAATGTTGCTTTAAAAACTCCAATCAAAATATAGATATCTCACTAACAACGGTGGCATGTGTACCGGTTTATGGAAATGACAAAGTTTTCGACTGCAGGTGGCGGTGGTGAAAATACGACTCACATACGATACAAGGTGTGCAAGTTAAACATATATAGGTACAACTTCTAAAAATTTGATAGATGTGGTAGTCTATCATGGGTGTAATTGGTGAACGTTAAATTGTGTAAATTGATCGCTTAAGCCAGCCATACGATAGGACGACTTCCATATAAATAATAGTTTTGTGTCTATGAGACATCTATAACGTTATAACATTTTAATTAATTATTTGATTATTTAATTTTAAAAACTTTTTAGTACTTTGAATTATCTCGATTAATCGCCTGTAAGGGTCGGGTTGTCGGCGTCGGCGTGTGTTGTCGATGTATAACTGTTGTGGAGAAAGTATTATGACTCCAGCGGTAATAAAGAACTATGCAGTACGGTGATCTCCACTGTCCGGCTAGTTAGTACGTTCTGTAGTGGGCAGTGCACGGAAGAATAAGGTGATAGTATACATTTCGTAATCATTGCTGCAAGTCGGTGGTCGGAAACATTGAGCTTATAATAATTTTAACAAATAAAAAATAAAATATTATTTATAACGTTCTCATGTCTGTAAGTTATGTATAAATTTCTCAGTAACAAAATGCAAAAACATTTTATGAACAAAATTATTGTACATTGTGATGTACGTAACTATAATACTAGAAATAGGAAAGAATTAGATTACCATATAAGAAAAAAGTTTATATATAGATTTCTCTAATATACAGAGGTGTTAAAATGTATGATGAGATGCCGGAAAACATGAAGAATATAAATAATTTGAATGATTAAATAAAATGCTATAGTTATTGTAAAATTAGTATAAAATTGTAGATTATAAGATGTATTATATTATAGATTGTACTATAGATTAGATTATATTATAGATTAAGATGTATTGTAGTTTGTAGTACCTACATTATAGGAAATGTAAATTTAAATATGTAAGTTATTATGGATATTATATTAATAATTGATTGTAGAATATAAAATGTAAAATTTAATATTAATTTTAAAAAACTAGTTAATATACAGAGATGTCATTTTAACTTACTTAAGAAATAAATAAATAAATAATACTAATAAAAAATATGTAGGTGTGTTGTAAGAACACAATTAGTGAATTTTGTACACAGAGGGATAGTCACTAATTAAGATAAATTATAGAAACCTCACAGAGACAAAGCTATTAAACATATAGAAGAGGATAAATTATAGATGACGAAGCGAAACTTTATATGGAAAACATGTATGGAAGTCTTTATAGGGTGCCACCTGCTGGCTTGATGCAACGTTCACCGATTCCAATGTAAAAACATCCACATACCTATTATCAAAATTTTTGAAAGTTGTGTGTACCTATGTTCGTTATCTGTCTTTATTTCAAATATTTGAAGGAACTTTGGTATGGCTTATATGTATATATATTGTTGAAAATTTGTATTTTCAATGACAATGTATCAATCAACACAACAATTATAACCCCCATCCCCATTTTAAAATTGATTTCTCATCTGCTAGTATGCACTGCGCGAAAGTACCTAATTCTTCCAGGCGCTCTCAACTATAGTTTTTACCGTTGATTCCATTTTTTTGCATATCATCCAGTGTGTTTAAGTAATACTAATTTTACGCCAGTAATTATTTTTTTTAAATATTTTTTTTTGTGTAAAACGCCCTTGAGGTGAGTACTCCATGTAAAATCGCTCCATGTAAATTATTCAATTATTATTATTATTAATCGGCCGTATTCTGAAAATATCAAGATTTTTATTTGACTTTTTTTTTATATACCCAGTCCTCATTAAAACAAATTATCGCCCGGTTGGCTATACCTGGCTGGGGTATCGCGGCGGAATTTTTTCTCCACTTGTACATTTGATGTATTTTTGGGTTTACCGTTACCAAAATGTGTGCCGCAGATTGGGAACGCCCGACCAGTGTGTTTGTGCTGTGATCGACGATTATTTATTTTTTAACTGCTCCCGACTGTCCGTGCGCCAATTTTTCGGCTGAACTATTTATCCAGAAAATTCTTTTTGTTCTTCCCATACTGTACACAAAAATAAATACCTAAAGGCTAAGGCTAAACAATCTTTATTTTTTACCTAATTATATAATTTTAACATATAGTGACTGTCGGGGAAAATCTCTTGATTTGAATATCGATTCTGTGCATTATAAAGGGAAATTTGAACTCGAATATTCTTTATATGTATGTAGTAAGTTACCATTTACCAGTTTCTCCCTATGATCTGCAGTGATGTCGGTCCTCAATAGTTCACTTCCGCTATTCTGCCTACTGACTGCAAACTCTTACAAACTAGAAAAAATACATGCACTAATTAATATATTACTAGTTGTAACCTATAAAAAATTACTAAGTCCTATATATAGTGTATTTTTGACAGGTCACGCACATGCGATGATGGCAACGTCGCTAGGTTGCCGCCTTCGGGTTTACTCGCCCGGGGTTCAAGCCTCTTCTCCAGCTGTTTAATTTCGTTTTAGCCGTAAATTCGAACGAAATCATGAACGTTAAATGAAATTACGGACGTTAAATTAAGTAACACATAAAAAATTAATATATTTTGATATAGTCACCTATTTTTCATCTCCCTCTTTGCAAGGCCAACTTTAAATAAAACTCATTCATCTACAGATCCACAAATTCATTTGATATAATAAAAATAACACATAGATATTTTTAACTCGATGGTTGGGGACATTAACTAGTTCACTTAATTTATATTCCCATATACTCCCATACTTCTTTCCTTTAGCCTAATCCTACATCCCACTCCGCCCTTCCCACCCCATCTCAATATATAGTGAAACTATAAATTATGTCATATTGTCACACTTTGCTAATAATTAATCTTAAGCGGAAAGTTTATAATTGGCATAATTTACTATTTTTATCCTTGTATGTTAATTTTAGATTTGCTGTTAATTTTCCTAAAATAAATAAATATCCGATAAAACTTTTTTGTCTGCCGCGTAAATTTAACCGCCTGTTCCGAGGTGGGCAAAGAATCTGTGCTCGTGGCAACTTTGACATACACAGAGAACTTCGCGTCCGTAGATAAAAAAAACCAGAGACCCACCAAGGATAATTGCCTGAACAGTGACCTTGTTGTTATCTGACACTTAGATCAAACTGAAGCGTTCTCCCCTAATCTCAGGATAACAAGATTATTAAAATTGTTTATTATTATCTCAGCACAAAGTAGACGGGATGTAACTACTATGAGAAATTTTAAGCATTTGATTTGATTCGTATTTAAGCGAATGGCTATAAAATATTTTATATAAGTTACTTTCAGGATAGTCCGACCTCCAAAAGAAGATGAGTCGGAAATATTGAAAAAGAAATACAAATTTTGACCTCGTTTATCTCCAAAATTATTGATATTAGGACGTTAAGGCTGAAAATTTTTCATCTCATTATTAAGGTTTGAACATAGTTATATGTAGAGTATTTAAGACAAGCACTATTACACTCTGTATATCCTGTATTAGGGTGTTCCTCATTTTTCGAAGTGTTTTTTATAAGGCTTAGATTGTAATTCAACTCATTCTATCATAAAACACTACTTTTTTTACATTGTTTGGAGTACATTAACTAGTGCCAACTTTCATTAATGTATAAACAAACCCTAAAATTTTTTTTTGCTCCATTTAAGGGACACTTATCCTGCTTACTAGAGTCACATTTAAGGGACACTTATCCTGCTTACTTAAGTCACAGAAGTTGAATAGAGTAATAGCTCGACAATACTATCTGAATACATTTTTTCTTTGAAAATGTATCAACATGATATTTTATTTATTTATTTATTTGTTACATACAATGATTTTACAAAATAAATTACACTTATGTTACTAAATTTTAAATATTATATTATACTCACCATAATATGGACTGATAGCTCGAGTTGGGATAAGTATTTATATATGTCAAATGCATATTGGTATATAAAATACAAATATTACGCATGCATGAACAAAAATTTATAATTGATCTTACCTTAAAAAATAATACATCAAATTGTCGGTTAATTGGTGGTTCGATCGTCGGGCCCTAGATAAAATTTTATTAAATTTTCCATCGTAAAAAATGTTACACATTCAAATTCGTTATAAGTCAAAAAAATTATTAAATTTTTAAATTTCCGTTTACTTGGTCTGAAATTTTGACTGGCCCTTAAAGTTGAGTAAATTGATTAAGATTTAAAAAATATACGTGACATCTTATAAAATGTCATGTCCTTCGAGTGTTTTCACTGAGCTAATATAATTGTTAAATTATTGATGTATATTGCGCAAACCACATTGTCTCGATATAATCATTTATTTCTTTAAATAAACGTTTACCAACGCGGCAATAACGTTTTATTAATACTGTTGCTTCGTCTGATGTTGCGAAACTTCTTTTGTATCGCGTGGTGAGTTGCATAATTCAATATCACAAATGTTTATAAAGAGCCACCTCAATGTGCGCAGATCTACAACCGTGCTCCTATAGTATTACTGTCATGTATGCTAATAACGATTAATCAGTGAAGGAAAGGACTTTGAAAGTGAAAAATATATTAAGGGAGGGAGGTAAAATTTTTTTCTGGGAGAAAAAATTTGGGTAGAAATTGGGTGATTTTTCACAAGGAAGTTATTGATTACTTTTGTCTGATCGAAACATACGTTTTTTTGTATCTTTTTTTGTGACTCATCCCTTTCTTTCTATTGTAAATATGTTACTATTATCTTGAAAATATAATTGACGCTTATCTCAAATAGAACCACCATGGACACATTATCACAACTAAATTTTAAAAAAATCGTATCTTTTTGCGAAATATCATGAACTTCCTTAGCATACTCCTAAAAATGGTGTACTTCGAAGTTTGTCAATCGATCATAGAACATGACATAATTGCATGGGGAGGAGCAACAATTGGTGCACTTAATCCAATTATTGTTCGGAAAACTGTTATATATAAAAGTTATCCTCAAAATCCCAATAACAACAAGGCAGAGGACGTATTCGATAAATTCGATATTTTGACATAAATGTACATTAATTTTACTCTAAAATATACAAACGTACACAAAAATTATTTTAAAATGACTCAAATAACAATTGCTACTAACTAAGAATGATTATCAACTTAATTTACAATACTCAAGAGCACATACTATCATACATAGGAGCATAGGCGTTTAAATCTAAACTTTTAACTGCATGCTACAAAATTTTATTTAATATAATCCTGTCTTAAATTACACCAAAAATATAAAATCTATGTATTAATTACGCTAACCAATGTCACTGTCGCTGTCGCGGAAACTGCCAGTTAGAAGAAAACAAATGGCGAAATCGTGTAAATTAGCGAAAAGTGTGGATTGTTTTAAAATACATGCAGATAATATTTAATGTGTAGAAATATTATACACGTAAAATAAAAATGGTCACTAATAAAAATAATGTACTTAATATTTATACACATTTATTAATTTTTGATATACATATTTGTGTTTCAAAATTGTTTGTAAATTTCGCCATATCTTTTTTTGGTTATGTAAACCCAGCCATAACCCCGCCATTTTCTCTTTAAACTATTTATCGCTTTAAAAAGCTACTTTTAGTTAGAAAAATGTTATATCATAGTGAATGAAATTAATCAAGTCGCGGATTTTAGATTTCGGAATCACGTGCAGTACATAATTATGTATGATATTAAACTATCATATTAATGTCTTTAAGGTTAGGATTTCGTGTTTCGGAATACAGAACAACGGCATTAAGAACAAATATGTCATTATATTAATGTTGTCCCCAAATCAATTATAAATGGTTATTGCAAATGTTTAATACATCTACAGCGACAATCAAAAATGCAACACGATGAAATTGAATTTGATAGTTCTTTCTTTAAATTTAATATTATACTGAAATACTGAATAAATACATTTTCTTAGTTATAGCTAAACTACCCGTACACCCATGAAAAATCACGGGTGTAATTAACAACGAGCCTTGTGCGTGACTTGGCCTACGGGCTGGTTGCGTGTCACACTCTAATTAACTTAAGTTGTAATTACAACAAGTTACGGACGTTGCGGACCGAGAGACAACGAAATTATTATATATATAGCCGCCATTAAGACGTATCATACCTATTTGCGCATTAGCTATAATTGTCGCGAAGCGACTACCATAACTGACAGCATGGCCTTGCAGCAAGCACCGTGCATTGGCCACCATTGACTGCGAATCGCCCACCATAGCCGCCATTGGCATCTGCCATTGGCGACAGCCGATTGTAGACACCAATGGCCGCGCAGCGGTCACTGCCAGCCGCGAAGCGGCTACTATAGTCGACCACGTTGTGAAAGGAAGTGAAAAATGGAAATTTGCCAGATTAAACCACAGTCCATAGGTAAACAATTGTGTTTGCTGCATAGCAAACACAATTGGCCGCGCAGCGACCCCAATAGCCGCCCGCAGGGCCTAGCAGCAACTTAACTGCTAGTACAAATAAAATTCTGGATTATAAATATAGGCATATACAAAATTGGTTCACATAAACACAAATATAATTTCAATCACATATAGTATCTTTTCTGATTACTGTCTTGTACTTGTAACTTGAAAAAAACTTGTAAAAAAACATTCGACTGTAAATTATACCCGTCTCGACACAGATTCTTTTGCATGCATATTTCAACCAAAATTGACTATTTAACCTTTATGTATATAAGAATGAATAAATGTATAAAATAAATTTAATGTAAATTTTAATTGCAGTTCCAATGACAGTGGACGTGGCCACATAACGGCAAGCTTGCAAGACTAGTTACAGCATTTTGAAACAACCGATTGCTTTCTGTTAGTTTTAAAATATATTGTTTAACCTAAATTCATCAGGTACATCATTGGGAGCCGCGCGAGGTTGTAGAACTCTTTGTTCTTCTGAAGACCGCTGCAGGCCTTAATTAATAAAATAATTCGCTCCGTTAATTATTTATTCATAGGATCACTTACCGGATATTAAAATATGCATCGCACATGTGCCAGATCTGTATTCCGATGGTTAAAAATAAAAATAAACGTGCACTTCTAATAAATTAAACATCAGCACAACTTGCAGTTTTTTGTTTGACAGTTCAAAATTGCATAGTTGTTTAATATATCCATCAGATGTTGGGTGCATACTGTATTTTAATAAATGTTTGAGAAAAAAATTACTGGAGTCGTATACTTGATATTATTTTAGCAGCTCGTTCACTGTTATTTAGCTTAGCGAAAGGCAAAGATGTAAAAATAAATTAAATCAGATAATAGATTTGGATTCCAATCATATGTAAAATGCGGTAATTTTCATCTCAGGGGGTTCATTTTTAGAGATGAAAACTACCTAAGCATGGTGATTGAACGTCACAGTCTTCTGCCCACTTTTACATATCTTCTTCTGCACTTTGTTCGGTTGTTGAACCTTTTAACAAGTCCATTTTCTAATGTTCGAATTATCTCACCATGCCAGGTCTTTTGCGGACGCTCTATGTTTCTGTTGCCTTCAACAATTTAATATTATTTTTGTTATATAGGTTCAGTGTATCCGAAATACTTTTATAAATAATTTTAGCTAAACATACAATTGTGTCGTGAATTGCTACAATTTTTTGTAGGTGAAATTTCTTTAAAAAATCCTTTATTATCATAACTATTGATTCTAAAACAACGTTCTCTGTGAGACGGTAATAAATTGAATTTTAATAAAAAATATAATAGATTACTTTTGTACGAAATATTCGATAACTCCAGTGTTGAGTTACTTGGTATTTGGTATACAGCAAAGTGGAACAAATATTGGAGTAATCTTTGTAAGAGTACACGTAACAAAAAACCTAACTCAACGTAATCCAATTAATCACTATTTCATCCGATCGATGAAACGTGAGTTATTCATTGGCATTATAAAAAGAAAGATAACATTATTGGCATTTTGGTTTGATAATAATTGAATACTCAAACGAAAATAATAACTGTAATAATAATATTATCAACATTTCTCTTAGCTCGGGTATCAAAAACACTATTATTAATAATATCATCTTTGTACTGAATGTAAATATATTATTACCCTGACTAACGTTATCTTAAGTTATATAAATCTGGAATTGTGTTATATTTCTTTCCCTTCCTCCTGTAACTTTTAAACTCTAAAAATAACTTAGTGTTTGTTTTTTTGTTTTATTTTTTTTTTTTTGTTTTATTTGTTTATTTTTTTTATATAATGAGCTAATTGTATAATTAAAACATTTTTAATGAAAAGTATTACTTACTGCATCTTGATTTTTGTTAGTAGACAGTTATCAAAGAATCTGGTTTATCTGAACCTCTTACATGAAAGTTTATATCCCAACATACTTAATTTTTTTACTACAACAATCTTTACTGGTGCCACCTTTAGTTAACTTCGGGGAATTTTTACTAAATGATAATTTTCAACTTTTACAAGCTATTTATTGAAGTGAAGTCGATGAATTAATTAATAGGTATCAATTTTGTTTCAGTTGTCTTTAGTATCTGACTCAATATCTATTCTTTCAGCTTTTTCAAAGATGTCCAGGCATTCTCATAGCTTGTGTACATCCCATTTTATAGTAAATATAATTATTCCATCGTCATGATAGTGAATATGATAATATTTTACCAATATACAGTTCAATGTTGCTTTGGTGCAAGATGCTATTCTGTAACAGTACCAAAATACTGCCTAATATAAGACCTAAATGAATTTCTTATACATTTACCTGATTCTTTATTATTTTTTTAAATCTGTTTTCTCACATCCTTACTAACCTTTCATTGGTTGCTTATTTAAAAAATGACAAATCAATTTTGATGCTGAGTATATTATTTTATCTATCACTCCTTTTAAGTCAGTTTAGAAACTTTTTGATTGAAATATTTTGACTAATATAGACTGCGGGAACAAATGGGGATTAAAAATACTCACATGACAAGAGTGACTCAATGACACAACCATGATGGACGCTCAATTTGATCAGACATTATAATAGAAGTGCCAAATATGAAACCTGATTCATTCATTAAATAACCCA
The DNA here is from genome assembly GCA_016648135.1 of Agrypnia vestita. NCBI lineage: Eukaryota > Metazoa > Arthropoda > Insecta > Trichoptera > Phryganeidae > Agrypnia > Agrypnia vestita. The sequence continues at coordinate 146,074 of JADDOH010006121.1, read as the reverse complement.
CTTCATTCAGATCTGTTGAGTTTAATTTATATGCCGGTGCCGCAGGGAAACCGGTACGGTTTAGATATTAAAGATGTTTTTCTATTGTGCGTTTTTTTTCGCGTATTTTTATGAGCTTGCCTACGTGAAGTTAATTTATTCTGCCGCGTTGCTCCTTGAACTGATATCTTACAAACTTGTCTTAGAGAATATTTTAAGTCAACGGATTTTATTTAAGCGAATTTAACCTGCACCAAACAACACACGTTTTGACAACGCTGGATTGTATTTTACAATTTCAAAAATTTTGTGTAAGAAATTGTGGGTATGAAAAGTTTGTATAATATGTACCCCTTCCTCCAAACTAGTAGTGTAGATATCATTTTTGAAGAGGAGAGAGAAGAGGAGGAAAATGGTGCTATACAAATGATCAAATTATTATTATTATTATTACTGCGGTGTTCAAATAATTTTTTTATTGTATTTTTATTTAATTTATTATATTGTACAAATACAATTCTTAAATATTTAACATTTTTTAAATATTTTTTAGTCATGTAGACCTCATCAGTGAAGAGAAGCTCTTGAGTCTGATGAGGGAGCCTCAGTTCTTATTTTATATATTTATTTTATACATTTAATAATTCGGTAACAAAAGGTAATTTGATAATGAAGTATTGAAGTATTTTGAAAAAAGCTATAGGTTTAAATGATTTATGTATTTAAGTTTAATTTTAGGGAGGTTTTAATATCGAGCCTTTATTTTTCCGCCTAAACAATTGAAGAAATGAAAACGTTTTTGTAGGAGATATGTAGGAGACATTCATGCGCACGCGTGATTTTTATCCCACCCGCAGAAAGCGATAGACGCTGGCAGTTAGCCTCTGAGTGATGAAGGAAATTGTCTGTAACGTGGACAAAGTTTTCATAATTAAAACACGATAAAGTCCGAGGGGAAGATCAGACGGAGATGGGAGAATATATATCATGATAGATCCGCAAGAGAAAGACCCAACTGATTGGACAACGATTTCAACTTATCTCATTAAGTCGCTAAAGAAGAAAAAAGTGGACCTTCATGTATTTAAAGGACATTTTTAATTTAAAAAATATATTCTTTTGGTATTTTATACTGCAATAAACTGAAAGCATGAACAATGCAAAGGACAAATGAATTTATTTACCCTTCGAAAATTTTCGACAAATTGTTCAAGAGTTCTTAAATAATCATTAATCGTGATACATAGTACAAAAAATAAAATTTAGTACAACTCCTTTCCTTTTTTATAACACTACCTACTCATTCTGAAATCATCGTCTGATCAGTTTTTTTAATAATTTTTATTAATTTATCAGTTATTAGATATACGAGTATATATGATCCATAAACAACGACAAAAAATACTGATTCAAGATTATAATTTCTTCGCCAGTTGTTATTTATCACTATCATAATCACAATGAATCGAAATCACTTGGCGGTGAATCGTATTTAGTTCTATAAGTAGTTCTCGCGGTGAAGTTTTATGGTTGTTTTTCTGGTGGCAAATTATCAGAACAAAACATCCGGCTAACTATTCTACTTTACATCGTCTATCATTATAATTAATAAAATAAAATATAAATTAATTTATTCTGCACTCCATTTGCTTTGGCAACTAAAGTTCAGTACGCAAGGACACTAAATGGTTATTGGACGACTTTAGCTCAGACATGATTATAGATAGCTAGACCAATAGGCGTGACTAAAGCATGAAGAGTTTAACATGAAAGCTTTATCATTAATGCGATCATGTGTGGTATTGTTGAACTGTATTAACCCTGCAGAGACCGTAAATAATGATTTCAACTATTTAGACCGGCATAAAGCAATCAAGCAATATTTTTCTCAGTCAAAAATTAACAATTTATCGAAATTTTCTTGTGTAAGACCATTTAAAAAAATATATTTGAAAATGATAAATTTGTTTAATTTCACTATTCGTTTATAACGATTAGAAGGTTTTAGATGCCAACGCATCATCTTTACTAATGTTACTAATACTAAACTAAAGACTAAAGAACGGAGTGAGGAGTGGGGTGGAGATTAGAGTCCGGTGGGTATGTGGGCGTGGCCATAGGTGCAGAAGAGGGGACGTAATAGATGGAGTTTAAATATTGATTACATTTTTGTTACTATTATTCGCTAAGTTTTCTTAAATATCTATCAAGTTTTTTTAAATAAATCTAGATATTTAAGAAAACTTGGCGATTATTAGTAACTAAAATGTAATCTATATTCAAACTACATCTATTACGTCCCCTCTTCTGCCTCTAATAACCACGCCTACAAACCCACCGGACTCTAATCTTTACCCAAACGCCGTCCTTAAGCATAACTTCTTAATAATAAATTTGAATCTGAAGAAATGGGTTTTAAACACAACATTGTACATAGATGTACATGTACTAAACCCCTTCTTTAGGCGAGGGGATTTGGATACAGCTGAAGTATGTCCTTCTTCGTGTTTATTAAATACACATTTATAATTCAGTTAAAGTTAAATCTTACAGAATTAAATTCTCTAGTAAACAAAACGTATTTTTTACTATTAAATTTTGAAAATTTCATTCCAAACCGTGTGTCTTCAAGTAAAGATATATTTTTGTTATAAAGCACGACTTATTTACTAAGACATAAATTACTTTCTAAGAGTATATAGTTTGACCTTTTCATAATTGTTAAAAATTTACAAGCTCGTAGTAATTTCAATTCAAACGTATTGGAACCAGCCGTGGGATAGATTATGCTGAAGTGTGGTTTTAAAATAATATGTACCAAATTGATAATTAAATGATATTTTTATTAAAAAAAATTTAAGATTTGAATTCATAAAACAAAAACTGCATTGTTTTCCTACTAACTTAAAATAAATATAATTTCTACACTACATAAACTCAAACTAATTATCTTATGTACTGTATTATATCATTATGCATACTTATAAACTAACGAAGTTAACCAATAGCTAGTTAAAGCTAATAATACAAAAAATTCTGTATTATTACCTTCACCCAAAATTATATGGCTCTATGTTTACCTTAGGGTTGAATATGTTAATATCGCTCCGACTACCGTGGAAACATATTAAGCCGGCAGTCTGCCATCATTCCAGTAACTAGACTAGAAATGGCGTCTAAGGAATGGAATTCATAACCAGGATATGTGTCTGGTCAACAAGGAGGGAGTGGCGCTCGTATTAGGTAGTTGCGTGAGGAGATTGTTCTCGTATCAGCAATTGAAGAAGTGCTGACCTTTTTCGTTTGTCACTTTAATCACGTAGTATTTTTTATTTTTTTTTATTTATTTTTTATTTTTGAGAGATTCAAATTATTTATATACCGGATTAGATGACATAAATACATAGTGTTGATGCCTACTCTGAGTTACGTAACTGGCAAATTTAATTGCACGCTAACTATTCTACCAGTATACACAACTCTGTTCGACATCATCGTCCTGTCGATGAGAGATTCTGTTACTCTCGAAACTTGAGCAGTTAAACTCACGTAGAGCTAAGAAAGTAATTTTTATTCACCTAATTTAATGATCATCGTAAATAATCAGTACAATATTAACCATCCATTAATTATAAAAATTTGATTACACGCATATTAAATTGCAACACTATCTAAATACACAATATAAAACATCAAATTATATTAGTTGATATTTTTTATTTTCTATTAGTGGTGTTAAGTGTTAGGAACGCGTGCCTCTAAGTCGATAAAATTATCGAAACTGTCAGCATCGTCCTACGTACTCTTACCCTCAAAAACTTAAAAAAGAAGAATCTTAGAAAATTTATATATTTTTTTAAATAAAAAAAACATAATTTTCATTCTAACAATGTCCGTCACAAATGCTACCAGATGGCGCGAATAATAATGAGATGTATGAAATGAGATACAAAAATCAATAAAATTGCATAATTCTCTGTTTAACAATGTCCGTCACTAGCGGTACCAAGACACTGCGATACGCTAGATGGCGGTGATCTCACAGCCTCAACTCACGGCCTAAATATGTAATAAAAGTACGACGAGTTTATAGTTTATATTTATACAGTTAAATTAGATTAAATTTCAATAGAATTAGGTGAATATAATGTTTTTCAAACGGTCACTAAGGGCCGGTTGTTTCAAGTTGGATTAAAGTAAGCGTTGTTTTAAAGCATAGATTTTTACGTTCTCCACCAATCAGACGATCCGCTTTCGTAAAAATCTATGCTTTATTCGACCGCTTACTTTGATCGAACTTGAAACAACCGGGACTAAGAAATGCGCCGTACGTGTTTTAAAAACATCGTTACTCATTTTTCAATAAACGTTACTGTCCTTGCTCCCTTTCCGGGGTGTCCGCAATAAAAAAAGTACAGCGCAATGCGGTGCAAATGGTTCTCTCTTCGAGTCGTACGTTTGCGGTAATCGCGGACGAATTTTTTTGGGCAGCTTTTCTACGTTTAGTGATTAACTTTTGTATTCGATGCGCCGCCCGTCGGCGTGGAGATTCAACGATTTTGCGGTACGTACAGGCAAGGTTGACTGGATTCTATGACGGCTTTTTTCTATTTCATTTGTTATTCCCATCTTGGTGTTGATGACCTAACCGACATTGCACGTATTTAAAACGGTCGCCCGCTCTTCTTCGGCAGAAGCGACCGTGTCTTTTGATACGCGTGGAGAATGAGGTTTTGACTCTTCAACGCCGCAGTGATCTGTATGTCTCTTCTAATTGTGTTATATTTTTTGCGCAAAATAAAATGAACGCTCTTGCAGAGCAATTTGTTTTGAATGGTAAGTTGACATCATTCTTTTAATCACTTTAGAGTAATGTGCCGAAAATTTAATCACTATTAGTGGCGGCTCGTAATTGTTTGTGGTCTGCAGATTTTTTTTTCAATAAATTTGAATCTACGATACTCGAAAATCTCCACTTGCAACCAGATTGCCTACTGTACCTTCAGTAATGTTTACAGTAGCCACGTGTGGTGTTCTTTACCACGTGTCTATATGCTCCGCAGCGTAGCTAATTTCTTAAATTGCTGTTCGATTAATTTTAAGTGCCATAAAAATGCGTCTTTGAACTTATATAAAATTGAAATATCTTTATAATAAAAAAGTAACCCATAAAAACCAAATTTTTACAATACTCCCTTTCTCACTTTCGGGTTTCGCGTCTACCATATGAAAAAAACATCAAAAATTTGAAAAATCCAAAGTTATACTATAATTATTAATTTTTTTATCGAAAATTTGATAGATCTTCTTGATCGTCGCCACGAGTCTACTTGCAAAGTTTCAGCTCGATTGGATCACGGGAAAAGGGTTAAAAATCGATCCAAAGTTTTTTCGCCGGCAAGCCGGCAAGCAAGCAAGCAGACGCCACGAGTTAATATAAAGGGAGTAAAAATAGGCTTCTTTTATTTTTTAATACTTTTTAAGATAATATCTTATCTACTTCACATAATAGTTCGATTTTATTGTAATAAATGAAAACTACTGTTTTTTACTTTACTGGCAAAGCTTGCAAAAACACTAAATTTTTAGCTTAATGCTTACTTAAGCTTAGCTTAATTTTTAACTATTTTTAAATGGTGAGAAAAGAAATAAATTTATAATATTTATTTATGTACTTAAATATTTATTTAAATCATAAGGAACCTAGGAGGGCTATAAAAATAACGTTTTCATTGCATAATTCAGGTTTCGTTATTGTGCTTATTACACATGTTTCTTTTTTAATCTGGCAGTGTTTAATGAGTCGTTATTCAATCTATATTATTTGCTAACTTTGATGTCATGTGTCTCCTTAACTATTGATATTAGGTCCTGGTTGCTTGAACATTTTCGACTCATAATTAAGGCATTCACCTTTAATCACTTGTGGACTAGCTCTGTTACCCCTGTATATATATTATTATAACTGCTCCAAAAACTATGCATGCAGTATGCAACATTTCCATTGCTAATTTCAAAAAATAACAGAATCGTAGGAAAAGTATAAGGCAATGAGCGATAGCCAATTGCAAACATTAATAGCCGCGCAGCAGCCACTATAGGGCGCGCTGCGGTCACTACAGCCAATAGCCAACATTGCGGGTACTAATTCCATGTACGGCCATGCAGCTTCCAGGACAGCCACCCGCAGGGCCTAGCAGCAAGCAACCAGCGACAGCCGATTGCTTAACTGCTCGTATTATTTTAATTCGCTGGAAATCAGATGCATTTTCCCTATTTTTGTTCTAGTCGAATTCTGATAAAATCAAAAGTTTTTTGTGTTGTGTTTCGCGGTCGCACCTAACTACCTAGCAAATCAACAATTTTGTTTGACCACAAAAGTTTTTACAAAAATTGAGCCAATTTTCCTTTTTCGCAGTTTTTAGTTAAGTTTATGTTTTTACTGTAGATGCTTAGACACAATATCGAGAAGGCAATTTTACGTATTCATGTACTATTACGGTAATAATGAGTACAAATTTGAGGCAAAATTATAATAAATTTTATATAAAAAATTTATATATAAAAAATGCAGAATGAATAGAACAGATGAAACAAATGCCTTCGGATTGCAAATTATTTCCGATTTTTTATCTACTTCCTTGTGGCTTGTAATTAATCAAATAATCTTAATTATACAGCATAGTGTTTGTGTGCGCGAAACAGCAAAATCATTTAAACGTTCAGGCATTATGATATGCAGACGGATTATTTCGTCTTAAATTTCTAGGTCAACGCGGCTATATAGGGTGTAACAGGGATAGTCCGCAATATTTTACAGGTATATTCCTGCCTAAACGATCAGTCGAAAATTTTCAATATCCATGTGCCTATTATCAATCATTGCAGATATATAAGCATTTGAATTAATCCATGGTCAATCAAACATATTTTTTTGATTTCAAATGAAATATTGTATACAAAAAATAGATTTTCATTTAACTTAAAAAGACCAGACTATTTTTCTTAGATTATTAGGGCATCGAAATAATTTACGGCCCCGATTTAAAATAAAATGATTTTGTAAAAGATTTCGATAAAATTTAATAATAGTAATTAATATAAAAATAATATTAATCGCCATATCATTAAATTACTATTTTATTTTATTATTATAATTTATAATATATATATATTCATGTTTTGGTGCTATTCCTGATACTTTTTATATTTTGCTATTTATAAGTTATATTGTTTAATGTATGTTCTTTTTAATTTTATGATATATTTTTTATGTAAAAGCCTATACGCATTGCTGCTCTTTACTTTATATTTTTAATTTTTATACTCATGTTTTGGTGCTAAACAGATATTGTTTAATGTATGTGCTTTTTGAAATTTATATTATGTTCTTTATATAAAAGCCTATACCTAATGGGCGTAAACAAATAAATAAGTAATTTGAAAAAAAAGTGGGTAAAATATGAGGAATTTCTATGTTTCATACACATCTTATTCTTCTCCTAATGTCGTGTCAGGTCCCCCCAACGGCAACGTTGACTACCACTTGAGAGTAGATCTCCTATTTCTAGCGGCCCGAAACAGCTCTTCCACCGTCCTTAATCCTGTCCAATCTCGTAATAATGGAGCCACGAGATCTACTTCCTACCAACACCCCGTTTCCCCTCGATCTTGCCCTTAATTATCAAATGCAAAAGGTCGTACTTTTCCCCTCTAAGCACATGACCTAAGTATGACACCCTCTCCTAAAAACTCCCTCTCAGTTCTGGGTCTCTGGAACACATCTGAGTTGCTGACCATATCTGGGTCACACACATATTGTTATAAATAATATTTAATATTCAATATACGCCCACGTTATAATTGTAACTAGGTAAAGTTTTAAATTTTGCATTTCCTTGATTAAAAAAAAACATTTAAAAAAAATATGTGTTATTTATATAAAAAAATTAATTTTTAAACATGGTACTTTCATATCGTGTGATAAAATAAAAATAAATAAATAACAAATTAAGGATACTCCCTAGAAGTTATTGCTGCTAGCTAGAAGACCTACATAAGAATCCGAATCTCGGGCGACGCTAGGTAATTAGTTTATTATAAATTCACTATTCATTTTCATAATAAATGTCAGATTATTTATTTTTATTATTAATATGTATTTTATTGTTAATTTTTATTATTAAAATGTAATGTATTTTTATTATTAATATGTACCTCGCAATATGCTACTTGTAAAAGATTATTTATACCTTCATAGTATATGTCTACAGTAAAAAAAACTGGTCCAAAAGAATAAACAGCACACCATAATTCAGGTAGTCGATCGTATTCCGAAAATAGGAATATTGGGTATTTTCTGATCGTTTGTGGTGGTCTTAAGATTGTTATCCCAATATTAATAGACGAGAATACAAATAAATAAGAAACGAGACGTAGGTATACGTCGGTGTTCGGTGTTAGACACACTTAATTAAGAAGATTTGTTTGTTTTCACATATCTCTCTTAAAATAAATACCTTTATTTGCGGTCACCGATGTCTGCAATGCCTTTAGAAAAGGGATTGATTTCTCCGCTGCCTTCTTATCCAGGCAGTCTGCTATGACAGATTCGAACCGAAGTACCTATCGCAAAAATAATCTAATAATTCTCAGATTTCGACTAAAATCACGTGAAATAAGTATTAATGATATATTTAAAGCTTATAGAAAAAAGATTATTTAAAATGCACTTATTCATTTTTTCTTCTACCACAGCGTCCTGATGTAAAGTATAGCAAAATTGTCATTGTCGCGTTGGACTCGTATTTTTATTTTGACGTTTGACGGATAACCATCACGTATTTCTTTCTCACTCTCCCTCTCAAGTAGAAATTGAAGGAAACAGACACCGACGTATACTTGTCTCTTTTATTTTTTTTTTTATTCTCGTCGGGATAACAATCTTAATATCCTAATATTGCTATTTTCGGAATACTGCCGAATGTACGAGTATCTCCTACGTCACTTTAGACATTGTTTCTTTTGTGTGGGTACGTATGGCTGGGCTACCAAACACTGTTTCAGGTGTGCAACAAAAAATCTCAGAGCCCACCTGATGCGACCGAAAAGATACCATTTTTTCTGTTGTCTTCTGTGAATTGGATGTAGGTTAAGCGTATAGTTGAATGCAAGTGTTTCTCTATAGACACGAGAGGTGTATTGTACTGTAAAACTGTGTGATAATATGTGACTTCTTTTGAGGCGATCTATTACAGACTCGATAAATCGGAGCTTGCGTTGCGATGCGCCCCAATTTTAGGTTTCAACTTTCATCTTGGAAATATTGGCGTTACTTATTTTATTAATAAAAAGAAAACACTTTGTATAAAAGCACTTTTAAAAAATATTGATTGTATTATCTGTATATATCTCCTTATATTATTTGATTAATTACACCAAAACGTTTCGGAAATACCTTTCCATCGTCAGGGTGTTGTATAAATGTATTTTGTTTTTCTAAATTATTTGAAAAATTATTTTTAAATATTATTACGGAAGTTCTTGATTACTCGCAATTATTGAAAAAAATTTTAGAATTGGGCTAATAGTTAAATTTTATTGATTATTAATAATATTTTGTTTACTATTACATGCTTTACTAATTAATTAATTAATCAAATAATATAAGTAGATATATACAAATAATAGAATCAATATTTTTTTTAAATGTCAATCTACAATGTTGCTGAATCAATTGAAAAAATAAAACCACTTTTATTTATTGAATAATCAACATGTTTCGAAGCCTATTGAAACTCCGTCAAAATACAACTAACTACCTATAACAAAAACAAAAAATAAATACGAGTTGGTACCTAATACTTACTTGCTTATTTAAAATATTTAATTTTCTCTTAACTCATTTTATAATTTATAATTTTTTTCTTCAAAATATTTCCTTTTTAATAATAATTTCACCAAGAAGTATTATTTTGCTGTTATTAAAGAAGTTTCTCGTTTTAACTCGGGTATACCTGAATAACGGTTGAATTTAATTAAAAATTGAATAAATCTGTATAAACCAATTTAATTATTGTTTAAGTTGGCTGATTTCTACTATACTAATACTAATACTAGGGTATCTTTGCCAGAATGGACGTACAATAACTGTTCCATCAATTAAAACATCAGAAAGAATCAATTCTCAGGTACCGATGTCATTTGTGGTGGGAGTGCGGGGGGTGGTGATTAATATGAAGATATTGAAAGAGGGAAGATATTAAATTTTTTAAATTTAATTGTTATATTATATTTAGTGTTGTGGAAATTTTTTGCTTTCTAATATTTATTGTTAATGTTATGTAATCTAGATCCCATATTATTTTTATATTATGTATTTATTTAAAAATTCAATGCCGTTGTTTGGTTTTTAAATATTGAGCCAGTCTCTAAAATTTGGTTTGAAAATTCGGAAATATTTTTATAACTAAAGCATATTCAAGGTTATTTTATTGTAATACACGCCATTTTACTTAGATAAAGTGCTGAAAAGTCACGAAGATACAGAGGTATCGAAATCAGTCGACATTAAATATATATAATCAGTGTGATAACTAAATCAATAGTTCATATAATCAAAATTTTATGCGAAAATATCGCAGTTTTGTTGAGTGTGGCTTAACGAATTGTTGCAGAACACAATTCAATTATTCCGTGTCAAATTTCAACTCTGCAAAAAATACTCATTACGTTGAAATAATTGCCAGTAAAAAATATGTCAATCAGAAATACGACCAAAGGAAGGAATCTACAGTACCGATCGTACCGTAAAAAAAGCGATGCCACTGGGCGAAAAATATTTCCTCACTTCTCCACGGGTGGTACGGTAGGCGTATTTGGATTTCGGACATCTCCTCAATAACTAAAGTAGTATCGCCTCGAAATCGGCAATAATCGTTTTTATTCTGTTTCCGAACTATATTCGGCATTCATTTAGATTTTCTCTTCTATATTTGTAAACGTGTAGGTGATTAATGCTTTTGTTCAATATGGAAACGAACTCTATTGACTGATGCTGGTAACAGTCTAATAAAATCACATATCTGATCTCAGCGCACTGCCCACGAAATTGAGTACATTGTCCGAACGATGAGAATGGTCGTTGACACTATTTCGGAATATCACAGGTATCATACTACTGCTCTGCAATTTATGACGAGTTGGAAATGACGTAATTTTATTAAATGGTATAGCAATTACTTTAAGGAACAACATGAGTATTTTGTACTGCACACATAGTGATGTTATCACTACGGTATCGAGACGAACAAAATCTCTCATTATCAGGTGTTATTGATAAATCACCTTAACACAGTTTGTTGTCAACCTATTCGCAAAGAGAAGAGGGTTTTTTATGGTCGTTTTGTATACTTTAACATTTTAATCACTAAGTATTGTCTCTGTATTCGGGTCTATGAGACACAAGGCTAAGTATTTTCTATGACTTTAAATTATTTTGAGTTAACTGTTGGAAATTATTCATTATAAGTCCACTGGCAAACAATCGATAATGTACCATTTAGCCATTAAAATCCGATAGAATTTAATTACATCGCATTCTCTAACACTTCACCATTATTGGCCTCGTTTCCATTAACGCCCGAACAAAACCTTTCTAATCTACCCGAATGAGTTGACAACGTACTGTATTTAAGTTATTCATTAATGATGATGAGAAAGACTGCTCTTCTCGAGTTTAAATGTATATATTAAAAAATAGAATTTATTAATTTTAAAAAAAGTATTACATTTTGTACAAATCGTATTTATTATATTTATCGTCCACCGGTTTCAACATCACTGTGTCTTCATCATAACGGGCGCATAATAACTGTGGTTGGGCGTCCGTCATGAAGATGTAGTAATATCGAAACGGTTAACGATAAAAATAATAATTGTGGTTTATGCAAAGTTCGAGAGTTTTTGGAAATTAATATGTCCAACCACAAAGTTAACGCTCCAAACATTTTTTAAAAATTTATTATATGCAGGATACGAAATTTTGGCGTTGCATTGAATACACACATTATACATTTTAAATCGGTCTCCTTAGACTGAAAATATGAATAGAGTAAGATTACCATATAAGAAAAACTGTATAATATATACACAAAATTGTCTAATGTACAGAAGTGTAATAATAAATTATGATATACCGGAAATCATGAAGAATATAAATAAGATGAATGATTTTAAAAACAAATGCTTTATTGTATTATATAAATAGTGTTGATTTGTAGAGTTTGTATTATATATTGTATTACAAATTTTATAGATTAGATTATATTATGAACTAGCCGTACACCCGTGAAAAATCACGGGATATGAAAAAAAATTTGAAACTGGAAATTCATGAATTGAAAACTTTTTTTAAAGTAATTGACTTTTATTCGTTTACAAGTAAAACTAAACAATATAATAAAATCATATTACAAAATTGTGTAAATTTGACATTTCCGTGTTGCTTGAGCCGCGCGCTGATTGGGTGTCACACTCTAATTATCTAAAGTTTTTATTCCAGCAAGTTACAAATTTACGGACCGACAGACAGACAACGAAATTATTATATTTAGATTAGGATATATTAAAGATTGTATTATATTATAGAATATGTAAGTATTAATACGTATGTTATTATGGATTGTTGTATATTGGTAAAATAGTTAGTAGAATATAAAATGTTAAATACTAGTTAGTATACGGGGATGTCATATTGATTAACTTAACAAATAAATTTAAAAAAAGACACATCTTCTGTACAATTTTAAGGACCTATATGGGGGCCTCGTAGCCCAGTGGGTATGACACTGGCTTCTTCGGGTTCGATTGCCGGTGAGGTCACAATAAATCTATGTCAAGTCTGTGTCTGTGTTTCGTTTCTGTAATTGGGCATCTTGGCCCGTTGAAGCGTAAATTAAAAAAAAAATTAAAAAATAAGCGTGTCTCCAATTTATAAAAAGTTTTTTTATTTTATTGAAATTTACAAATATGTCCAACCACAATAATAAACAAAAATAATAAGTAGAAATTACGTCACTGATTTCCTTTGTTCCGTAGCTCATTTTAAGCGAGACCATGAATGCCTAAAGACAACGGTTCGCAATATAGAGCACACTGTGGAGTTTATTTACAATTACGCCGATACCATTTTTCTCCATTGAGTTTGCGAGACTGAAGGCTGAGGTCGAGCGTGAGTTTGATTTTCAAATTCGACTATTAAACCATCGCAGCATGGCCGCCGGGGTGAGTCGTGATCCGTGGCTTTATCGGTCATGTGACTCGCGCTTATTTCACAACCTTTCTCCCGCGGAAGCTCCGCGCTCCAGCTGCGAGCGAAGCGCCGCTCGGAGGTGGCGGTGGATCCCGCGCGGGGTTTGCTCGTGCAGACCGTATTACCGAACTGGCAGAGTTTCATCAGAGCCGGGTTCTGTGCCGCGGATGAATGACGGCAGGGAGCCAGAGCCGGCCCCGCGACAAAATATCCAACGATGAAAGGTCCATACAAAAAGTTGACGTCAAAAGGTCCACGGATATTTCGACCAACGTCGCAAAGTTGACGGATATTTGGTCCAACGTTAAAAGGTCTACGGACAATTGGTCTAACGACAAAAATCCACGATTATTTGGACCAACGATATAAAGTCTACAAACATTAAATCCAACGACAAAAGGTTCATGGATATTTGATCCAACGTCAAGACGTTTGTACAAATGAGAAAACTTCCACGACAAAAGGTCGATGAACATTCGTTCCAACGTCAAAAAGTCCACGACAAAAGGCCCGTGTGACATTATATCTAACGACGTTATGGATAGATAAAATTTCAATTTTTTTTATTTTTATGAAAGTGACGGAATCACTTAAATTTCGCGAATTCTTAAAAAAATAGCCGATCACATCAATGAACGAATAGGAAATAATTCGCGAAAGATCATATAATAATAATAATAATTACTTTTCTTCATATCTTATTTTTTGCATTGTGTTCTTCAATTACCTAACTAGGGATTACCTGTTTGAAGGCAGTCGACTATTTACAGAGCAAATATCATATGCAATATCTTCCTCTTTCGATTAGATTGGGTACAATTTTAGGAATTGTACAAGATTAGGATATTTAATGATTGCGTCACCATTATCAACACATTAATTTATTTAAAATTCTTTCATAAATTTTTTATTTTATTTTGTTGGTTGTCATTATGTCGTTGGATATTTTGCCGCAAGGACCTTTTGTCGTGAATCTTTTGTCGTAACAAAATCTAACGTATCGTTGTTTACCCTAACCTAATCTTACCTACCCTAATCTTAAGTAACCTAACTAAACATAACCTAATGTGTATTTTTTGTCATTATTCGCGAAAGGTTATATGCAATACCTTCACTACCAAATTTATTAATCAATCAGAAAAGACATACTTGTTTTTTTTTACTTCTTCAAAATTATGTGGTGACATTATTAATATAATTAATAAAAATTTTCACCACTTTTGTATTTAAACATGTTGATATATTTCAATACAAAAGTGGTGAAAACTAAGTTTATTTTTATTAATTATAGAAATACTTGTCGTTATACCGCTGTAGCATAATTGGTTGCACCTTTCCCGGAAAGATAGGAGTTCCGTGGTTCGAATCATTTTCACATCACAGCAGCCAAATATTTTTTTGTTGATTTGTTTTTCCTGTATGTCTTTATAATTGGTTAATAAATTTGGTTTTAAAAATGCACAGAACTTTGTTCTGAAATTGCAACTTCACAATAAGAATGTATTTTTTAAGTAATATGCAATTTCTTCGCCTATTTATTTGATCAAGTACGTATTTAAGAACTTGTGAAAGATTATATTCAATGATTCGTCACGACTCTCAATAAAATTTATTTAAAGTTTTTTCAAAAAAAAAACCATTTTGAAATTTTGTTTGTTATCTTTGTGTCTTTGGGTCGAATGTCGCGGGGATCTTTTGTTGTGCGGGCTGTTCTCGCATGGATCTTTTGTGGGTCTTTTGTCTTTGGAACAAATGTCCGTAGACCTTTTGCCGTGTCACGCCGAGAGTCTGGTCTAAATTTGACTGGGCGGGGGGCAACTGCTGATTGGTTGCTGGTCTGGGAAGTAGGGCGCCGGTGTGGCGCTGGTTTCTAAGTTTTTGCGATTGCTGATTGTGGCAATTCACGCGGAAGATAATCTAAAATTGCTCGCCGTTGAGCGTCGATAGGAAAGCACGTACCTACCTACCTGGCGATTATTGCTTCATCAACATTTTTTTCGTGTATTTCTATCACCTGAAATATCTTTTAGTATTTACTCACTGGCATTCAGTAACAAAAATCGACGCCCAATATATATTTACAATGTTGAACGTAGTCAAAATGATGACCCAAATGAGAACTCAGATATCTTGAGGAACGTGAGAGCATGCAACATAATCTAACCTAGCTGAAGAATAGAGGAAGTAAATGAACTGGTAACATGAACGATAAGACGTTTCAGGTATCCTGAGGAAGGAATTGAAGTAATACTAATATTATCGGGTGATTCAAGAAGGCTACATTGGATGAAAATGTAATAAGAGTCAATTTATTTTTATTAATTTATTTTTTAATCACATATATTATATAATTGGGGTTGTACTATGCCTGTCTCACTAGAAAAACCTGTGTTGGGACAGCCATAGTTTACAAAATAGTTGTAGAATTACATATTAATTCATATCTGTCTAGTTATAAGCTATTTCATCTTAGTGCTGTTAGTTGTATGTACAAATTAAAAATATAGTAATTACTATTTAATTATTAATTAAATAATGTATTTAATTAAATACACTAATTAAATTAGTAAATTAAAAGCATTTATATGTTTTGACAAGAAAGAAATTTTGGAGTGAAAAGAAAAATAACACAAATCAATAATTATTAGACATTCATTTAATTGAGTGACAGCGCTAATTTTGTGTCTTTGCATATTTTTACTCCCTTTATATTAACTCGTGGCGTCTGCTTGCTTGCTTGCCGTCTTGCCGTCGAAAAAACTTTGGATCGATTTTTGACCCTTTTCCCGTAATCCAATAGAGCTGAAACTTTGCAAGCAGACTCGTGGCGACGATCAAGAAGATCTATCAAATTTTTGTTAAAAAAAAAAATTATGGTATAATTTTGGATTTTTCAAATTTTTAGTAGTTTTTTCAAATTGGAATCATTACAAAAGATTAATTACTAGCAACGGCGGCCCGATAACGTCGCGGAATATTTTCTAAATTTGAATTACTCCGTCGGTATACATAATAGGTACTTCACTACGAATGTCGAAAATCTAAGTTGACTGACAAATGTTTTTAGAATTTAATCTTCAAAGCATGAAGTGTCTTCTGTCAAAGCTCTAAATATCTGACATTTTAGAAATATATTAAATTACTGTAAGTATATTATTATGTTATATGTTTTAATTCGTCTTTAATTGTTGTTATATTTTACAAAGAAAGGGAGTATAATAAAAACTTGGTTTTTATGGGTTACTTTTTTCCTTCTTTTACTTCCTTTATATTAACTCGTGGCGTCTGCTTGTCTTCTTGTCTGGAGAAAAAACTTTGGATCCATTTTAAATCCCTTTCCCGTGATCCAATCGAGCTGAAACTTTGCAAGCAGATTTGTGGCGACGATCAAGAAGATCTATTAAATTTTCGTTAAAAAAAAATTATTTGGAATTTTTCAAATTTTGAATGGTTTTTTCATACAACTTATTAAGTTGTATGAAAATATTTCAACGCGTCAGGTAGGCGCGAAACCTGATTATGATATAAATTTTGGATTTTTGGAATTTTTTTAATACTCCCTTTCGTAGCGTCGCCAGACCGAAGCCCAACGCGTAGGTTAAGCGAAAAAAAAATATTTCAACTAGTAAATGAGAAAGGGAGTATAATAAAAACTTGGTTTTTATGGGTTACTTTTTTAATCTATGATTTTATCAAGATTAAAACCTTTTTAAATTAAATTCAAGATTTTTTTGCATGTAGACTTTGGAACAATAGTAGTTAAAACTCCTTTGCCCATATGTAGTGTGTGTTCTATTATTTATAAATTAAGTATGTTTGTTGTGTGGCAATTGTCATTTGGGCCATTTTAAAATGTATATTTTTAGGTTTTTTTTTGTAGTTTTGAGTAGTATTAGCCAGGGGCGTGCAGTAGGAACATCGCAGAATGACTTTTACGTAACCAATTATTTGGAAAAAAAATCTTAATACGACGTATTATATTTCGTAATATTTCTATCACAATTGTTATCATATTGATATATCATAAAAATCTGTAGCATAAATATTTGATTTCTATTTTTTTTTTCAAAATATACGTTTACAAAAAAGTCATGCTTCATGTTCCCACTGCATGCGCCTGGTATTGGCATATATTTGACTAATATCAAAAACATCAAATTTGTTGAATATATCATCAGTCCTAATTAATATTGGTATTTTGAGGATGACTAACGGATAAATGAGTCCAAAAAGGTCTATTTACACTTTCATAGATGGACAATATTAATACAGATCTGCAAGAATTAAGCGAATATCTAGAAGATAGACTCATAATGACAATATTAAAGGATGGATTTCGTTTTGTAGTGATTGCGGTCGTAGTTCTCCGGAACCCATAATACTGAAGTAGAAAAAATCTCTTTGGATGTGTGCATTACTCATTCTTGTGTGATATTTGTACTTGTCTCATATCTCCTACAACTAAGACCAGGTTTAATTCGCATGAGCTAATTTTTATGTATATCTATGTCCCGCGGAACATTTATACTACAGCCGTACATATTAAAAAAAATCAATATTAATCGTTGAGAAATAAAATCAGGTTGCTTGAATAACGACATACAATATTGGAAATACTTCTGAGCCCGCCGGCTTAGCTGATGCGAGAGTCGTGAGTTTTACGAAGAAATGATTGAAGACTTATGCAAAAGAGTGTTGCAAACACCCACATGCCTAGTAAATAGGTGGCCTACCATAAAGCAGGCAAGTGTTGATAGAATAAATTATCTATGAATAATGTTTTTAATATCGTTTATTTGTGTGTGGTAGCTATCTAGTAGTGGTTAAATAAATAGCCTTCTTTTCTGAGCAGATTAGCAAGACTTATTTGCGTAAATAAAATATTTGTGAAAATTCGCATAAAAGATTGATAAAGAATATCGTTTCATTGTTCTAAACGTTCCTTGGACGATTATATTATATTTAAATAAGTATCTTCATCTTCTTTATATGCCCAGTCGGGTCCCCCGACGTCGGCGATCATCATCATGGGAGAAAGTTTCCCTGTCCAGGGCAGTGCGGAACAGCTCTTTCACGATTCTTTTCCCGGTCCACCTTCGAAGCCAGGAATGCCGACTCCTTCCGACCCCTCTGCGATCCTCAATCTTCCCTTTCATGACGAGCTGATAATGGAGTACTTTTCGCCTCTCATTATATGACCAAAGTATGAAATTTTACGAAGCTTTACTGTGTTAAGTAACTAAGTATAACGATAAAAATGATTAAATCATAAAGAGAAGTTGCATATTGAGTCGGGTAAAATATAAGAAGGTTTTAAAATACCACAAAGGATACTTAAATAATATTTATGTGGAATTTATTCATTAATTTAGTCAATCATTTAATAACTTCTCTTCAAAGACATTATAATTATAATTTATAGAAATAAACTTTGTTTACGCCACCTTTTTATTAAAAAAAAATTCAACAAGTTTCAAAGCCAATGGCTTCTTCATCAGAATAACAAATGTATACCTAATAACAAAATTAAATTTAAAAATCGAACTATAGATAATCAAAATATTAAAAAGTGATATATGGAAAATGAATAGTAATAAAGTACCTACTTAAAATGATAATAAATTTAAAAGATAACTATTTGTAAAAAGGACCTAGTTATTTATAATATTCAATTTACTATTAACACTTTTTCTTATTTCCAAAATTTGTATAATTTCTTCTTCTGTATAATTTATATGTAAACCCTTATTAATATCAAAAGAATGATCCATAGCCAAAAGATGGTTAGAAAATTCAGAATAATTATTGCTATTTAAACACCTTAAGTGTTTCTTAACTCTAACTTCAAAAGTGGTATAAACAAAGTTTATTTCTATAAGTTTTAATAATTTAATAAGTTGATTAATAAATAAATACTTTCCTTCAATATTCAGGGACAATATTTTTAACTGTTCCCCGATACCTCATACATGACCCTTCCTTATCTCCTCCTTAGCTCCTTATCTTATATATAACCCCACCCATCCTGGGGTCTCACTGCCTAGTATACTCTGGTCTCCTGTTAACAGAATAAGATGCTCCCATAGCCGTTGGACCACCGAACATGTGGTCCACGAATGCCCGCTCCAATCTTTCCCCGGCGGAACAGATGAGATCCACAAGATGACTCCTAAAGCCCTAGACTGGTTCACAAACTTAGATATCTCCCTCTGATCCCCCACCATACGAAAGAAAAAGAAGAATAAGTTTCTTTACAAGTAGGGGGTTTATTATTATTAATATGCATTTTAATGGCATCTATTTATTTTCCCTCCGCGCGTAATCGGGTTTTTCGTTACGAAGTAATGTTGATTTTGTAAACAAAGGAATGGAAGTAGACTGAATGCGGTGGAAATGCGGTCACTAAGACACTTGTGTGGAAAATCTTTGGTCGATAGAATTAGAGGAATGAACAAATCAGAAGTGAATGAAATGCTGGCTGTACTGTGGTAGACAGAATAAAGAAAGAAGTGATGAGATGGTTTGGTCATGTAGAACATTTGAGTGAGGAAAGGATGGTTAAAAAAATACATGGGGCGAGTGTTGAAGGCAACATGAATAGGGGGCTGGCGCGATCAGATACCACTAAGTATGGGAGGATGGCCCTGTTAAAAGCCTCAACAATCATAGAACATGTATGAGAAGATGTATGAATGCAGCCGAAGGAAAAGTGGTGTGTCAAGATAGAAGAATATGGCTTTCTAACCGCTCTGCCTATCCCTGCGGAGAAATGAAATAACATCAATGTGGACGGTTTAAAAGTACACACATCGCCACGTAACCGACGCCTAGAGTAACCTAAATATATTTTTTTAGTCTGGTCGATATAACCACACCATTCCCACCCTACATACCTTTCAATATCAACCTTTTAATATACTGAAAGATGCAGTGAATGGAAAACCTTTCAGATATTTCGCAAAGTTTTCAAAAATACGACACAAAATTTTATTCTTGCGGTAGCCATATGTCAAATAGCGTAGCATAGGTCTTGTTGACCTTAAATGATTAATAGAAATAGAATTTATTTAAAGCGATATTAATATCATAATTTCATCGTAAATCTTCGATGGTCAATAATTAACTGATCAAATCATTACTAAGGTGAAACATTGATTGCTAGATAAACATAGTACTAGATTTACAATATACAAAGGACTGCTCATACCGAAGGTAACTAACAAATATGGTCAAAGTATACTGAAAATATTTAAAAAAATTCTATCAAATTTTATAAAAGGAAATATTAAGAAGGTCTTAAAGAAAGCGTAAAGAAAGGAGTGCTGAGATGGTTTGGTCATGCGGAACGTATGAACGAGGAAAGGATGGTTAAGAAAATATATGAGGCGAGTGTTGAAGGCAACAGGAATAGAGGGCGTCCGCGAAAGACCTGGCACGTTCAGATACTACAAGTATTTGAGGATGGCCCTGTTAAAAGCCGCAACAACCGTAGAACTTGTACGAGAAGATGTATGAATGTGGCCGAAGCAAAAGTGGTGTGCCAGGATAGAAGAGTGTGGCGTTCATGATGGTTAGTTAGCTAGTTAGTTAATTAGTTAAAGAAAAAATTAACGGAATTATTAATCAATAAGAATGATTAAAGAGTTAAGGTTGTTATTACGGTCGTTAGACATATTTAACTGTAATTTCGGATATTTTATACGCACCGTATGTATTATCTCCTGACCTCCACCTCCGCGGGTAAAGGTTGTCCTCCTGATGACGTTGGATAAGTATCCAACGAAACGTCGAGATTCGCTTCTTGGTTATACATACGGTGCGTATAAAATATCCGAAATTACAATAAGAATGATTTACACTGATTAAGTGAGGTAATCGGCCGTAGTCTGAAATAAGCAAAACCAATGTTCTGTATCTTGACAGTTATTATATAACATTGTAATTCTGCCAATTTTGAAGGTTTAAGTTTTACAGGTTTGAAATTAATGAATTCAATCAATTAGAAAGCTCATTATTCATAATTGTAAATAACTTAACGTTTATTTACGTTTTCGAGCTTATTGAATTCATTAATTTCAAGCCTGTCAAACTTAAAACGTCAAAATTAGCGGCATTACAATATTATACAATAACTGTAGATACAGAAATAGCAATATTGCTTATTTCAGAATACGGCCGATTATCTGTTTCCTTTTTCTTTATACATTAAATATTACTTTGTTTTTTACCTTCTTAACAAAAAAAAATACTGACAAATCAGTCTCGCGGATTAGTGGATTTTTCTTTAGTAAAAAAATTATGTGTAAATGGTCAATGTCTGCTATAATACAGTCAATTACTAGTGTAGCAGGCAGGGCGTCAAATCAATTTAGTGTTTACTTGCTGCCAAGATACTCAGCAACAATGAAAAAAGCTTAATTTAATTTTGTAAACACTGTAAACATTGTGAACATTTGTAACATTGAATAATCTTGAATAAACATTGTTGTTACATTAAAAAAAATGTTTTTTTAAATATTTTATAGAACTTAATTTTTTTATTTCACGTCGATTTTGTGTAAAAACCGTGCGAATTGTATGAGTAGTGTATGAGTGTATTTTTTACCGAGTGGAATACATATTATTGCAAGTCATTATTTCTCTTTTAAAGTTGGCGAACCTGTGTTGCTGACAATTTAACGTGTCGTAAAGTATAGTTCCGCAGTTCGCCAAAACGTTTTACGAGGGGGGCGTTTTACGAGGTGTTGTGCCGTTTTACGGGGTCTGAAAGCAAACGTGCTTCAATTACACTCATGCATGTTTTATTGCGTTCCGATGAACACATTTTCGCCGCTCGGCTGGTCAAACAGAGTGTATTTTCGCAGTTTCCAACGGTACGGTCTTAACGTAAAACGGTTTCAATAGATTCATCGCGCTTAGAAGTTAAAAATATAAATAAATATATAAATAAAATTGAACATTAGCATTATTAACGACTTCATTTTGAATATAACAAAATTTTTATTTGATGATTGTTACCCCAACACTAAAAATAGACAAACGTCAAGACATTTGTCAAATGTAAATATTTCTATTGTTGTGACGAAAATATTGATTTTAAGATATATTGTAGATGCCTCATAAAGACGAAATTATATTTTTTATGATAAAGTAGGTTAAGAAGCCTTTGGGTGTTCGTAGGGCTTACAACCTATCGTACGGCTGGCTTAAGTGATCACTTTACACAATGTTACGTTCACCATTTCTACCTATGATAGAATACCCCATCTATCAAATTTATGTTGTATATATATTTAAGTTTTACAACCCATTTCATATGTATGTTGTAATTATCATTAGCGCGACCGGCATCCAAACCTTTTTCATTCCTTTTAATTAAACAACCGATGTCACTAATGAGTTATCTATTTTTGATTGGAATTTTTAAAGCAATATCAAATTTTTAAGGCGACATCTATAATATATCTTGATTATCGATGTCCCTGGGACAAATCCAGTAACGTGTTTTGAAAAAAATTGGACAAACACAAAGTATTCTGAATATTAGTTTGAATTGAATATTTGTTGAAGAAAGTAGTAAACATGAGCGAAAGAAACTGATTTCTACCATATTTTAAAATAATAAAAGTACTTATTATATATAATAATCATAAAAAAAATGTAAACAAAACTTCAGATTGCATTGACTTGTTTGCGTAATAATAAAAATATTGCTTCAACATCAAATAAACAGGTATTTTTAGGAACACCCAAACATCGTAAATGTCCGACATTACAATTAACGTATGTTTAACAAAATACCCTGTTGTAAAATAACCTGTTCCGCACAAATGTCGAGTGTTGAAAAGTGAAATTGCACTCGTATATTTATTGTGTAGACATATAAATACAGAATGCAATTTCTTGATTTTTAGTGACAATTATCTATGAATTCCTTGTACTCCACATTCCCCTCATTCAACATATCACACTAATTAGACCATGTGATTTCACGACTGCTTTCCAAAGATCTCATCTAAAATTGCAAAAATCATTAATTAATGTAAATTAATTGCGTAATTGCACGAGCATAAATAAATAAGCCCCGTCTATTTTTAAGTGTTGGGGTAATAATCACCGAATGAGACTGACTATTTTAAATCTACGTCATGTCTATGTCATGTTAAAATCACCAATATAACATTCTTGACATTTTCAGAACACGGCCAAATGATACGCATTGTATAATTTTGATTATTATATTAATTTCTTTATTAAGGAAACTTAACAGTTTTTAAACATGTAATGTAAAAGCATAGTGTTCATTTCATAGACCAATTAAAAAGATTCACAGATGTTAAGAACAAAGTTAGATAAGATATTAAGTTTATTCTTTAGAATTAATTAATGAATAGTAGTAAGCAACAAACAATGTTAAGACATGTTAAAACAATGTAAGTGATTGAATGTGAAAAAAAAGTATATCAAGAAATTAGTTAATAAATGGCAGAAAAAGGATGAGGAGGTAGGAGTCAGGATAAAGGTGGAGGAAGAGAAGATTAGATATAGTGAGTGATTTGTCAAAGTCAATTTAGTACATGTAATCTATAATCTAAAGCATTCTTTTAAATTCGGTAAGACCAATGTTGAAGAGGTCAATACCGATACAATTATTATTGAAAGCTATACATGCGCGATATAAAAATGTATTTTGTGTATGGGATGCTCTATTTCTTGGAACATGGAAGAGCACGTTTTGTCGGGTACGCCTGCAGGGAACATGAAAAGAGATTAAATCCAGTTGATAGGGACAGTCGAGTTAATATTACAATAAGCATGTTAAGGTTATTACCACAATCCCATTACTCATTTTGTTAAATGATTTTACGCACTTTTTGAACGTCGCATAATGTTGTTTACTTCTAAAATTCGCTGGTAGATCAATTAAATTACAGATACCTAGAAATTACTTTTCTTTTAAATTTATTTAATTAATAATGTACATAATATTTTATTTCAATGTTTACAATTCATTTTTTTTATATACCTCACGAAAAAGAATTATGATTCTTGTGTGTGATGAGGGATAATTACTCACAATAATATATTTAAATAAGATTCGCTTATTGAAATATTTAATTCCTAGGTATATTTAGTGATGTTGCATGGCTGTTTTACTGCATCTAGGTATATTTAGGGTTCCAATCATGTGCGCTCATTTGCTACCTCTATTTTGATTTTGAACTGTATTTGTATTTTGTTGATTAACAGTTGATTTTATTGCTAATAGTAATTTGACATCTGTTTTAGACGATGAAATATGATACCTAAAAGAAGTGATTTTTATCACCTTTTATATGTTATTAACAAAAAGTTTATTTATTTATTTAGTAGTTATTCGCAGGTGATATACTGTTTGGATTGGACTATGCTTGTCTCACCTAATGTTTGTTTACGTAATAAGTGTTAATACCCGTCCCGCACTTATACACTAGTCGAGCGAACGGGTAATTATACCCTTCCCGCACGAGATGAGTTAAGATCTCATATTTTCAATATATTCAAGCGATAGTAGGACATCCTGGAATGACGATTACTGATTTTTACATCTTAATGATTTTTTCTCACGTTCTCCTTCTAAGACTATCTTACACTTAAGTTACACTTTTTTAATTATCCGATTCTTAAAATTTGTGGATAAGAAAGGCGCGCTCCTCCGATTGGACAGAATTAAATTCTAATTTTAATTCCTACATTCGAATTTACTCGTTGAAACATCTAGTTAAAATATATATTTCCTAGTACTGATTTCTGATGCAGAATGCGGACCAACGTGGTCACCGTCGATATAATCCGTAATACGTAAGGTATTTTCCTTATTTTGCCACTATTATAGAGCTTGAATTGCTTGAAGATCCACCATCTAAGAGTAGAAAAAAGAAGTTCGCTTCATTCTGTCGCTCTATAAATTCGATTTCTTTTTTTGTTATTGCCTTTTAATTTTCCTCGTTTTCGTAACTGTGGATTCAATATATTATAAGTTTAATTTAAGTACTTTAAATACAATTTAAGTATTGGAGATTTTTTATAATTCACTATTATATTACGGCGGCTCCGTTGCGCGGTGGGCATGGCACTGGCTTCTCACACCGAGGTTCCGGGTTCGATACCCAGTGAGATCACAATTAATTTATGTGATTTTTACTCAAGCCTGGGTGTTTTGTGGTGTGTTTTGATTCTGTAATTGGGGCTCTTGGCCTACTGTAAAGGGTCACTATTGCGCATTCTAAATCTTGTTGCACTGTAGAGTCTGAAATGGTATTAATATTGCGCGCGTAGACAGAAGAAAATTTGTGGGCTAACTGCACGTTGACTGAAATACATTATATTAATTATAAATCTTGTAAGCACTTCATGTCTGTTTTTGTATTATTTAAATAAAAATTTAAAAGTCACGTAGCGGGTGCAGCTGAGTGGGTTAAGGCGTCTGACTACAAATCATATTCCTCTACAAATAGGATCGCTAATTCAAACCTCACCTGTGCAGGATTCATTAATTACGGCGTTTTTAAAATCATTAATTGTATCATTTATTTTCCTTTTATACCTATATATTAAACCAAGAAACGCTGTATTTGTTCTGTCGTTTAGAAGTTGTTCTGTTGCTTAGAAGTTAGAACCCAAACACGCGCAAATGGCAATTAATTTTTTTTATCGTTTTCTTTTTTCCGTTCCATCAAGTTTGGAAACATCAACCCTGGCCTCGCAGCGGCCGCGGCCACACTAATAATTTTTGCACATTCTAAAAATAGTGAATAGATAATAACATAGGTGTATACAACTTTCAAAAATTTGATAAATGTGTGGATGTTCTTGCGGTGGAATTGGTGAACGTTACATTTTGAAGAGTGATCACTTAATAGTAAGCCCTGGGCCATCCTATTAAGACTTCTATACGTGTTTCCCATTAAAAAATTGACGATTTTAAAACAGAGATTTTTAAAAAATTGGAAAAGGAAATTGCAGAAGTTGTAAAAGCGCAAAACTTTGTATCTCAACAATTCGATGATATACTACAAAAATTTACTGCATTAACACAACTGGGCAACGAAGTGGGAAAACTTAAACAGGAAGTGAACTATTTTGATAAGAAACCTAAGTACAAGGCTTATGGAACAAGAGCAAAAATACTATCAAAATGAGATAGAATAGAGGTAGAATATAAAAAAGAGGAAAAAATCGATAATATTATTTTAAAAGTTGCTGAAAAACTAAATATTCCGCTAGAAATGCAGGAAATTGAAAACATAAAAAGCTTCGTCTCTGTGAGACTTATGTAATTTATCTTACATGAAAATAAATGTAGAATGCGTATTCATATCACTCGTATAGTCACAAAGGTTGCACAAGCCATCCAGGTAAACCTATTGAATTCTTTCTATCACTATCACATATCTAACACATTATTTTCTTTGTTTATCTCTTGTTTCTGTGTCGTAATAAAAAGTATACTTGAATCAGTACGACTACGTAATTTTCTGACATTTGAAGCGAGCGAAGCAGGAATTTAAAAAATATTTTACTGGAATGCATAAAAAAATCAATGCCCATTCCTTTTGCGTTGATACCGCTAGAAAACAACAAGCCTAATTGAGCAGCGGATCGACTTGATCCATTAGTACTCTGAACCCATTAACTGAGTGATGGATTCATAATAAAAAAGGTACAAGCAAGTACAGTTGGATCGGGAAGTGAGTGCAGCATCTGACCTTGTACTAGCTTCTGGCGATCCAACTAAAAACGCAGCGCCTGCGTCAACTCGATGCTCGCGCCGTCCATCCGCTTTGCTGGAGTCTCGATAGCGGCCACGCGCGTGATGTTGTAGCTGGCCCATAGAACTTTCCCACACTCAGTTACTGCCCGTATGGAGCTGGCCCAGTCGCCAGTCGAGTGGCTGCCACTTCCTTTGAAACGGCAATCAATTCTTATTAAAATGAGAAATTAGGGGACTTATTAGTTGCTCCATGAAAAGGGAAGAAAGCAGTCACAAAACTTTTTAAAAGCCAAGATATAAACAAAATTTGAAAAATACTCTTACCCATATGAACATATATTTTAATCTTTCCAACTATTTTTATATATAATTACTTTTATTCATTTTTTTAATGTCTATAATGTAGAATTAAAACTTTCATTAAATTTTTTAATGTATAATTATTATTACTAACTATTTTTTATTGGCACTAAGATTTATTCATATCAAAACTGCTTTATATATCTAATAAATATTCTTGCACACATACTGTACTGTACGTATTAAAAGAGTACTGTCTGCTATACTAATTAAGTAAGTAATAAAAAAAAAAGCCAAGATATAACCAAAATTTGAAAAATGCTCGTACCTATATGCACATATATTTTAATCTTTTCAAATATTTTTATATATTTTATTTTATTCACTATCCAATTTACATGATTTTTTAATGTCTATAATATAGAATTAACAGTTATATTAAATTTGTTAATGATTAATTATTATTACTACTTATTTTTTATTGGCACTAAGATTTATTCATATCAAAACTGCTTTATATATCTAATAAATATTCTTGCACATATACTGTACTGTACATATTAAAAGAGTACTATCTGCTATACTAAGTAAGTAAGTAATAAAAAAAAGCCATGATATAACCAAAATTTGAAAAATGCTCGTACCTATATGCACATATATTTTAATCTTTTCAACTATTTTTATATATTTTATTTTATTCACTATCCAATTTACATGACTTTTTAATGTCTATAATATAGAATTAACACTTATATTAAATTTGTTAATGATTAATTATTATTACTACATATTTTTTATTGGCACTAAGATTTATTCATATCAAAACTGCTTTATATATCTAATAAATATTCTTGCACATATACTGTACTGTACATATTAAAAGAGTACTGTCTGCTATACTAAGTAAGTAAGTAATAAAAAAAAAAGCCAAGATATAACCAAAATTTGAAAAATACTCGTACCTATATGCGCATATATTTTAATCTTTTCAACTATTTTTACATATTTTATTTTATTCACTATCCAATTTACATGATTTTTTAATGTCTATAATATAGAATTAACACTTATATTAAATTTGTTAATGATTAATTATTATTACTACTTATTTTTTATTGGCACTAAGATTTATTCATATCAAAACTGCTTTATATAAATAATAAATATTCTTGCACATATACTGTACCTACTAGAAGAGCACTGTCTGCTATGATACAGTAAAATACTAGTGTAGCAGGCAGGGCGTCAAATTAATGTAGTGTTTGCTTTGCTGCCAATGGTTATATATTTTTGTAAACACTATAAAATGTTGTCACCTATAAATGTGAAATAAATCTAACTAATCTAAAAAAAATATATATATAATCTAAAGTTAAGGGTGCACCTTTGACTACGAATCACAATTTAACACTCAAAAAATACGATATCCCAATTATAATAATTTCGTTATCTGTCCGTCGTAACTTCATGTAATGTGTTCGTAACTTCTTTATAGTAATTTTTTTCTTTTTTTTTATATGAATAAATAAATACTTATTCCTTAGAAACCGACATGCAACATTTTTGACGGGGTTACAGCTAGTTTAGATTGAAATTGTTACGCTCTTCGATATTTTTTACCCTGAAAATCTGTAATTATATATAAAAATATGTGAGGTACTAACGCAAAGGCAGCAATATCCAAAAAAAATTGAAAAGTGTTTTGAATGCTAAAAATGTCCTTAGGTTTTCACGGCCGTTCAGAATCTTCTGTGTATAGTTTTCTGGGATATTCTGCCGTGTATATGTGACCTCTCTGGCCAACGTTTCGTATCCCATTGCAGGGTCCATCATCAGGGCTGACGAATATCCCAGAAACTATACACAGAAGATATTTTGAATGCAGTCACCGATGATTAGTAATTTAGAAGTACTGAATTCTAGATTTTATGTATTTATCCCTTCCAAAATCATCTTTCCCATAAATTTATATGCTATGTTTTCTATAAAATCTCGAATTCAGTACATTATAAATTAGTCATGGCTGCATTAAATTGTTTTGGATAGTTTAAGAAAATAATGAAATTTACGAAAAAAAATCAAAAAATTTGAATCTGTCATATTTTTCTTTGTATATATTATCACGGGATCGTAGTGGTAGGAAACAAATCAAACATTTGAAATTAATTAAAGTCTTATTAATTAACTAAAACCACTGGACACGAATTTAACTAGAGATCTATTGATCTATTCTGTAATTCGCACTAAATATCGCACTAGTCATTCGAGAATCTTCCTCTAGTATCTATAAATTCTGGTTTACATCGTTTGTATCACTTTAATCACTATTGAACGCTTCTCGTACGTCGGTAGGTAATTTATCGCTGGTCAATATCGAATTTTGGCTGTCTGTGACCTCACAATTTTCTTTTTGTCGAAATGTCTAAAGTAGATTGTTCTGCCGCACGTCTGGCGTGTAATCTTACACTCTCGGTTTTTGAGAAGTTTCAGATTTATTCCCGTATATTCCAGACACTATTGGTACTTTCCAATTATTATTATTTATTTTTTTTGTATTTTTTTTTTACGCTTCAACAGGCCAGGAGGCCCAATTACAGAAGCGAAATACATCACAAAACACCCAGGCTTGAGTAAATCACATAGATTAAATTGTGACCTCACCGGGAATCGAACCCGAAACCCTTAC
This sequence comes from Agrypnia vestita, assembly GCA_016648135.1. NCBI lineage: Eukaryota > Metazoa > Arthropoda > Insecta > Trichoptera > Phryganeidae > Agrypnia > Agrypnia vestita. The sequence continues at coordinate 116,044 of JADDOH010006121.1, read as the reverse complement.
GTTACCGGAACTTTACTGTAAAGTGTGCAGAGTGCTGTAAAATCCCCGATTATGTATAATCCTTTCCGTTTTTAAAATCTCGAAATTCCAGTGTAATTGCACCTTGACTACACAGTTTCATTTATTTTTAGCCACTGTGATTTTTTTAAACCAGCTTAGTTTTAGTTTCCTAGTTACCTTTTATATTTTTTCTTTGCATTGTATCAACTCTTATGTTTTTAAAGGTATCTAAAATTACACCTCAACTAATAAAATAAAAGCTTTAGCAAACAACTGGCTTACCTCCAAAGGTAGAACAGCAACTGAAAACTTACTTACTGTAATTGCATAATAATGTCTACAAATAAAAATATATACCTATATAAATAAATAAATAAATTAAGGAAAATAAAAAATAATCTTAAACAAAACTTTAACCCTTTTTACATTAAACAATTATTCTACACATATTTACACTTGGACTTATGACTCACTCAACTTTCACTAACATTACACTTGATACGTTGTAGATATATAATTACTACCTTATGAAAATAAATATCACTGACGAATTCAAAAAAATATTATAATTGTGTTCTATAACGCCACTCTGGGACAGGCGTAGCCTAGTAGAGTGGCATAATCCACAAATTTAACAAAAAAAAAGTGTAATTTATCTTCTATTTTATTGTTAAACTAGTATTAAGTACCTTTATTTGTAAACAAGGATTTTTTTGAAATAAATAAATAAATAAAAACTATCTAAAAGTATATCTACTGTTTTGGATTCATTGAATATTGATGATACTTATCGTAACTCTTGTCTCCATATATCTTAGAATATTCTGCTTTTATTAATGGATTTCATATTGTATATTGACAATGGCGATATTTACCAGGGCGTTCACGATCCTGCATGATTCAGAAATCGTATCGAAGTGAATTCATTTAGAATGCTCCAGCAGCCACCTGAATACCTGGCATCACTTTAAATGGCGGGTTCCGTAATAATACAGTAGTTCAAAGAATTAACACACATTTCGATTTGATTTCTCTTTTTACTCGGTGGATTGCTTCAACTGGTTTTGTGTGGCTGTACTTGTAGGCCCTTGATCGCACTCGGGCGCAAGATGAGCTGGGCGCGGTTTCTGACCATATTACGTGCGGAACCTAGTTATGAACATGATTGTTGGAGTAAATTATTGACTGTTGAAGTGTGGAACAAACTAACTCTAAACGTATCAGGAAAATGATATAACGTTCTCATAAATCTTTCGATGTTTTGCTTACAGTATGCACTCGAGAACTCTACGAGTGGTGTTAAACCTATACTTTTATATGGAGTCCGTCAATTTTATTCATATAATACACGGGCAGCAATCCTGGCTCTGCTCGATTTAATGTCGATAAACCACTTAGGTATGTAAAGCTAGTATTTTAGCCGTCCTAAGAAATGATGGCTGGGCATGTTGATAGAAATGGTATTAGAAGAAGAAGAAGAAGAAATTAGGTAATTTAAACCAGAATTAGTAAAATGTTAGTTGCCTTAGTATACAACCAATTACGGAGATTTTTAGTCTGCCGGTTTCGAGACACACCCGTCTATTCGACAGGACAACCACTACACTAGCATGTAAATACCACTACACACCACAATCGTAGTATTATTAACACACTAACATCTTCCCAAAATATTTATCATGTGCGTCTAACCACCTATGATGTTAATAATCGAAGGCTAACACTACCAAATGCTGCTTCCTACCAAAAAAACATGCACTGCACATGCATTGTGTGCACGCCCGGTGCATGCTAACCTTCTGTTAGATTAACAGATTAGTTGTGGTGTGTAGTGGTATTTACATGCTAGCGTAGTGGTTGTCCTGATGAAGAGACGGGTACGTCTCGAAACCGGTAGACTAAAAATCTCCGTAAGTAGTTATATACTAACATAACTAACATTTTGTTAAAATGCCTGACGACAAAGTTAATGGCATAAATATTAAAAATATATCACCAGAAGAAGGTTCACTTGTATAACCTATAGATCGTGGGTCGACGATTTGTCTTTGGACCAAAGGGCGCGTCAATGAATGTACAATTTCGGAATGACATAGCTTACCACAGTTAAATGTCGGTCGGAGGTATTTTTCGGTTTGTTTAAAGTCTAATATTTGTTCAAAGTGACAGGGCAATTTGCATAACGGTAACCGCAGGTGAGAAGTGGGAGTCGGCCAATTGGCGACAAAGACATGATGACACAGAATAGCCTAGAGCACCAGATTTCTCCGGCGGTTTAAGTTTACCTTTTCATTTTTATTTTTAAAAAAGTAAGTAATTTTATAATGCGATTATATATGCAAGTAGGGCAGAACAGTTCTATGTTGTTTTATTTTTGTTCATGTATCTGATGTTGCATTTCTCTTAACCCTGGATTATTCTGCTGCGAAGATAAATGATTCTTTAATTTCTTCTTCAATAGCTGTAAAATGACTTTGTGGTTAAGTTATTTATATAATTAACATGAAAACACCTCGTATAATCTAGTAATTTGTTGAATTATCAACATGTTTCGGGGACAATGGTCCCTTCATCAGGATTCAACGTATACTAAAAATTAAAAATCGTACTATAGACATTACCAAAATCAAATAATTAATACATGGGCGTTGAATAACTAATTAAGAACCAATGTACACAAATTTAAAAATTTGTAAAAAGGGCCTGGTTATTTATAATAGATATTTAATTTTCTATTAACACTTTTTCAAATTTTTAAAATTCTTCAATTATTTTGTATTTTAAATCATGAATACAATTTTACTAAATGTTTAATATTATTCTCATTCAACATTCTAAAGTCTAAACATTTTAACTTATTTAACAAACCCAAAACTTATAGTAATGATGAATTTTTAGAAACGCAATAGGCTGTGCTATAATAAAATAAAATTATACGGTAAATTTTTAGTTTTTTAAGTATATTGGCACACAATTAATGATAAAATATATGAAAATATGATAAAATATATGATAATATGATGAAATAGAAAACGGGAATTATAAATACAAAGATATATAAAAATGAAAGGTGAAGTCCCTAGATTATATTCCTTCAACTTTTAATATTATGTGTATGACACTTATATTTACTTGATTAGTATTATAATTGCTATAATGATAACCTATTTCACAATGTATATTAATAATATTTTGATCAGTATAAATAATTATTGTTGTATATCGAATCGAATTTTTGGTCATTATACATTGAACAATAAAATAGCTTAATTTTTTTCAGTTTATTCATTTTATACATAAGGTTAGGTTATTATAATGAACTAACAGTTTATAATACCTATTGTAAATATTGAGTAGGTATCTATTTAAAATACTGATCAAAAAAAAATTAAATTACTTACCCAATAAACTTTCTCGGTCGCCTATAGTATCAACAAATTAAATAAATACATTTTGCATCTTGTAAAGAATATTACTTTCTTCAAATCTATCTCGTCTATAAATTGATAGGTTTGTTTATATAATAGCGTACCGCACATTGGCAACCTCAATCGAATTTTTTTCTAGCCATACAATGACCATTCCATTGACACAATTCTGTCATAATATATTGTGTTAAAATTGTGTCAACTTTTATTTATAAACATCATTTATACAAAAAAAATATCATGTTCACAGTTATATTGCTGACCCAAAGACGTTTTTACGCAATCTTGGTACGTACATATTTCACATGCTGGTGGTTAGCTCCGATGTATTTTGAGAAGATGTGTATTGTTTCGAATGCAAAGTATATTTATTCATTGAAAGTAATATAATTTAAAACTAACAGTTAATCTATTGTTAATGTTTCAGTTATTGTTTGTCTCAGTTACAAGACGGGCTATTATTTCGGTTTTTATTTATTTCGCTTACTAAATGGGCTATTGTTAGCATGGTGCAAACGCAGAACCATTTATGCAACCCACCTGATTTTATAATATTAAAAAAATAATAATTAAAGTGATTTCGTATTTGATGCCCACAGATCTTTTTTTCGTACTCGATACAATTATCTTTATTTCGACATAACACGTTTTTTTTGGTTTGGGTTCTTAGCTTACAAAAAATGTAATATTTATTTTATTAATTTTAAAAACGGTTTTTGTAAAAAAATACAGTTCAACATTTGACCTGAAATATTTTTAAAACAAATGAGATGAATCACTTAGAAAATATTTATGATTATGTGTAATTTTATGAAAAATTTTATGATTATGTGTAAATTCTCCAGACATCAAAAATAGACATCTTAAATTTGTCGTTAACTTAAATGGATGACGTGAAATATATACAAATTGTTTTCAAATATTGTCATGATAAAGAAAATAGTGTCCGAAAGCTTCTGTGTAGCGTTTATAATGGTTATCGAATAAACTTAAAAGCCATCGAATTGGCCCGGTATGTATCCGCTGCTAGTCATGGGATGCACAGAGCGGGAACGTGGCGTAGCTATAAATATCGCGCCACCGAACGGTGACGCTGTTCAAAGAATCTAAGTTAATTATCGACAAACGAAGCGATATTTTCAAGTGATATTTTTGATATGGTATTTTTTTTTAAAATTTTTATTCATATCTTTTTTTTTGAATTGTATTACACTTCGACTGCCCAACTAGGAATTACCTGTTTGAAGGCAGTCGACTATTTATTTATCAAAAAGAGAAGAATATAATTTAGTATACATAACAATAAAAAATTTAAATGAACAAATATATAATAAATTTAAATTTGATAAAATAATTAGTATATATTAAAATAAATTTTTAAACGAACAAATATATAACAAATTAAAATTTGATAAAGTATAACGTTATCCAGTTTATAAATAAATTCTATGTTTCGGATATTTTTAGTGAAACTAATACAGGAACATTTCTTAGCATTGAATGACATTTTATTTACTTTACACCAATTTGATAGTTCGTCCAGATCTCTTTGTAGGAGTTGACTATCTTCCAGGCTATGAATAATAAACGTATAATACCCACTTATTTCTTAATATGTTCGGAAAGTCATTTATGAAGATGAGAAAGAACAAGGGACCAAGCTGAGAGCCTTGAGGAACTCCAGAAGTGATAGAAACCGGAGATGAATCATATTCATTTACGGTCACCACTTGAGTTCGATGACAGTTGACAGCAAGATAGGCGAGCAATGAGATTTTTGTACTTTTTCGTGCAAAAACGCAAATAGTAAGGAACATTGAGCTCAGGTCTTGACTGTTAGTCATGCCCCGATGGGCGTGAATTGTGTGCAGTGCGTTACGGGCCGTGAGCAGAAGTCAGGCATTCAAGACCCGCCCGAGGCTGCTGGAACTAATCATTGGCGAAACCAGCAGCTGTGAAACAAGGACATTGTTTGAATCACCCTCTCATCCATTTACTTAATTCAACAACGTTGTGAACCGTCTTGTAGATGTCCCTCGGTGAGTGAAAAGATCAGAACCTTATCAGAAGAAAATTATAAATTAAACTTGTAACGGAGTGAAAGTCAGGTGGGATTCTTTACACAATTATGTCCAACCTTAAAGTTTAAATTGTTTTATTGAATAAGTGATTTAATAATGAAGTGCCAGGACCAAAAAATCGACCCGTAAAACCCATATTATTTTCTTAGTGGGTGTGTGGAGTAGCACCTATATAGAAGTATTATTTTAATACAGGTAATACATTCACTCATCTTACTATGTTTCATTTACTATTATTATTACTCCCGCCTATTTTCTTTAATTTACTTTTTATATAATTACGTTTATTTTGACATTATTTCTATATGAAATATCTTAGGATATAAGTTAACATGTTCGATACTGTTTGTTTAAACTTCAAATAAATACTAATAAATGAAAAAAGTACTAAACCTTCTTCTTCCTTGCACTGTCCCAATTTATTTCCTAGGTAGGCTGTTGGGGTCGGCTCTTCTTGTTCTCGGGCTATATCTTCTTCGGTTCTGGGTATCGCTTTCATCCAGGCCGTTTCTCTGTAATATTTTAGAGCATTGAGTCATCCAGGAGTTCTTTGGTCTTCCTCTGGATGACTGTCGATGTATAGACATTGCCTGCTTCACTTGTGGTCTGGTGGTCTCCGCCTTATGTATCCATACCATCATATAAAAAAAGTACTAAACCGAGACACATAAATACGGTTATCTCGACATATCTCGCATCACCAGCCGTGACTGAGTAGATTAAAGCGTAGGACACCCCCTCGTATGAAAGTTTAATAGACTTTTAATTTCGCATTTTGAATAATTAGCAAAGACACAAACCGCTGCGTTTGTACTGCCGATAAAAACCTGGCAACGAGACCCTGAACTTGCCCGAATGGCAGTTAATCTAATAATGTATTATTTTTTAGCTGACTGATTTTTGCCGATGCGAATATATTAATATATTACGAATAGTCAGTAATAATTTAAATGACGTCATTGTCTGTGACCGCGTTAAGACGTTATTATGAAAAACGTAGTTTTATAAGATTTTACGAAGACCGTTAATCAATGTATGTAACGAGTAATAAAATTTCTGACGTCACCGTGACTTTCAAATTTTCTCGTTTAATAAGCTTACATTATATTATTATAAACAACTAATATGATATTTAATATTAAAAGATGTAACATGATTATTTTAATCAACTTTTTTGACCGTCTTAATTGTACGATTTTTATTTTTCTCTTTGAATATTTAGTATGTGGTCCATTTTCTATGCCCTTTTAGAGTGACGACCTTTGGACACGATGGCATTTAGGATAGGGTAAGCGAATAAATTTTTCGTAATCAATATAAGTTACTAAAATGATAGTTCAACTTTTTGCAAAAAATAAAACAGAAATATTGAAAAAAACGCAAACTTTGATATTACAAACTTCAATGAGACAACAGTTACGAATCATCAAGTACATGGCGACCTGCTCTTAGTTCTTAGGTACTTGCGCCGAATATCTTTCGCGGGAATAACCACGCGCTAGCAACACACGCTGCACGATTTCGCTTTGTCTGTGGACTCGCCGCTGTCAGTTAAGTTTGACACGAGTGCTAGCGCAGTGGCCGGTCCCTTTATATAGGTTACCGTTTGCTTGATGTTTCCAGTTTATTAAAATGTCCCAGTCGATTCCAGAGTAGATATTGTGGAACGTTCCAGAGATTACGAAAGATTTTGATAGAGCATAATTACAATTAATCTCGGTACACAAGTATTAGTACAACTTTTACAGATTTTTTTTTATTGAAATGAACCAGATATAAGTAACAAAATAAACGCATTGAACATGACACGAGTAATAAAATGACCATTTGCTTTCTACCATTTTTCACGTAGAAAAATAATTAATGATTCGAAAACAACGATTCAGTATTTCAAATATTTTTTGAATAATTAAATTGATTTTGTAAAACTAATGAATGATTAATGTATTGTCATCTGGAATACGTCTCTTTACCAAATTTCGAAGCAATCATTGGTCAAGAAATGGTTCAAATATTAAGTATTAAACTTGTGCCTATCCCTAACAGGCAGAAAAGTGAAGCTAAATAAAAGCGTGTAAAAAAGACAAAAGAAAAAATCATCTTTATTCGAGTACTAAGTGTCGTAGAATATTATTTATTTGTTTTATGAGTATTGTTAATAAGACAAAATGCGAGGGATATAAGTTAAACACCCATGTTTAATGACTTTGTGGTGCGACTTTCGTTGACTGAAAGATTTGTATACCATTATTTAACGTCATCTTTGAAGGACGCCTGTCAAAATTTCAGATAGATTAATCGAGTGTTGATAGCTATGCGCTTTCACCATGACAACGCACCAGCTCACGCGTCCACCGTATTCTCCAAATTTGATACCGTGCGTTTTTTTTAGACATAAAACATAAAAAATGACTCAGGCAGAGGGCGGTTCGCGTCAAACGAAGAATTCGTTGTCGAAAAGAAGCCCATTTTCCTGAATTCGACAAATCATTTTTTTAGATGGCTTAAAAAGTTGGGTTCGCTGGACTATGTGTGTCGAGCCGAAAAGATGTTGAGAAATAAATAAATACGTTTCCTTCCCTTACACGGATATACCTCTTTCCATTTAAGAAAGACAATTGAATTAGTATGTGTATCCGTGCGTACGAGGCACATTGTTTAATCTATGGCCGCGTAAGAAACAATCAATACATCCTTGACCCCCTGGCGACAAGACACTCTCCTGAAGACGCTATGATATGACTCCATCCATATGTCAAGAATCAAATCTCTACACACCTAAGAACTTACTAACCACCACGCCGCTTTCGCAGAGGTAAGCAGAGAGGATAGTACGCATTCACTTTTAATTTGATGATTCCTCTCTGTATCGACCAAAGATTTTCCACGCAAGCGCCGTAGTGACACATATATAAATATCCAATTTTTTCAACACTCAAATAAATATCACTTTTGGTTCTACAACGTTTGGTGGGTCTACCTTCTTCTTTTTTCACTCATCTCGGTCTTGTGCCAGCTCTCTCCAGTGCTGAATCTCCAAGGCCATACTAAATAATGCTATTCCTATTGCTTTGATCACGTTCTAGTAAACTCCGTTCAATGTTAGTTCGCCCCGATATCCCTTTATTCACTTTCGCTGTTATCACGGCTGGTCGCACTGCGCTCGCTCTGTTGATAGAATCGCGTATTGTAATATCACCGTCATGAATCACTGGCCACACTGGTTCTAATGCTAAGATGTCGCACACTTATCGTTACGAAATTAATTGACTGACCCTGCGTTGCATGACGACTTTTATAGATAAATTCCTTCGAGAGATTTGTTTGAGAGATTACGGGAGGCTTGTAGAGCTTTCAAAACGATTTGAATGTAGTGATTTTGTACGTAATGGAATGGTCATGGAATCTTTGAAAAAGGAAATGCTGTCACGGATGACTGACCTTGCGTGCGTGACACCGTTGTATTATTGGCAATTTTCACTAGGTTCTCGTTACAATATACATGTATTATATTATGTTATTACATTAATTATTTTATTTCTCGCACACCTTTTACACTACAATAGCATGGCTGACACACATTTTTTCTTCACATTCTTATCTACACAAATTATCGACACAAATTCTTATCTAGCCGTTTCGTATAAGTTTGCAGAATTGCCAAAGAATACACAGGACTTATTGACCTTTGAGTGGCGTGGTGCGGACACGCAGGTGGGGCAGTTAGGTTATATCTTGCAGTGAAAAAACTGACACTTGGAACAATATTTTGGTAAATGGCATTGGCTTACTAACGTCCCATCACACCTTTTCTCTAGGCAGCCTGAAGATAATGCCCCACCCTGTAGCCCTGACACAGAAATTTCGAATCTTCTACATTCCCGCAACTTTCATTACATTCATTGAGTTAACGATCACTGTTTACCTGCCCAGTGACGTATTTTCTGTGAAATATATTTATAGATATAATATTTTAAAGAGTATAATTGTTGACTTAAACATAAAACGTACACTATTATGTCAATGAAATATTTATATTTGAGTATTTCGAAATAAACCACTATCTATTCAATATATTTTGAGTAGGTATCTTTTAAAATTTTCAAGAACACAGTATTGGATTTCATCTCCAGGGAACATTATTAATCAAGATATATCGTAGATGTCTCATAGAAACGAAGCTTATTTTTTAATATGGGAAAGTAGATAAAGTTGTATTTTTGGGTATGCATAGGGCTTACGACCTACCGTAGGGCTGGTAAAAACTCCAGTAACATATGCCAATAGCGACATTTGTACTGGTTTGTGGGAATGACAAAATTTTCAGTCAGGTGGCGGTAGTATAGATAAAATACACATATAGAACGAGGTGTGTATTTTAAACATATATACGACTTTGAAAAAAAAAATTGATACATGTGGATGTCTATCATGGGTTGAATTGGTGAATGTTACATTGTGTAAAGTGATCACTTAACCCAGCTATATGATAGATCATAAGCCCTATGGACACCTAAAAAACTTTCATACCTACTTTCCCGTATACAAAAAGTAGCTTAGTATTAAACAATTATCTCTCATTAATATGGATGTTTAATATGTTTATACATAGATATGTTTGTGATAGATATCTATAAAAATATACATTTGTACGCACTTGCAAAAAATGTTACATTTTCAATAGTTAATAAAAAAACTTGAACTCTCTCAGCTTGAATTTTACGCATGTTTTAATTCAAAAGTTCAAATACGCTCAAATAGCAACACTCACATTATTTACATGGCAGGAATGAGGAAAAGGATAAACAGCTCCGAAAATATTCTTATTCTGGAAGCCCGCCTACTCCAGCTTCCAGAATCGATGCATATTAGAGAAATATACTGGTCCCTCATAATGGACGTGCTCCACAGCTCGCTTCTGATATATTTTTTATGTTTACTGACATTTACGCGCACCTAATCATTATTTTTCTATAGAGGGTTATTCGGAAAACATTAATAACCTCGCAGGACTATATTCCTGCCCTGATAATGAATCGAAAAGTTTTAAGCAGTCACGACCCGACGATCAATAGTTATGGAGTTAAGCAATATCAAAGTTGCATTTTTTTTCAATATTTCTGACTTATTTTTTGCAAAACATCGAACTATCATTACAGTAACTTGTATCGATTAGGAAAAATTCATTTGTTAAATAAAATGATAAAATGCAAATTTAAATAAAACCAAGTATTTGACTTCTTGCACAGACCAAAGAGATCAGCTTCCTGTGGACAGCAAACTGACAATGTATGATTGCGACGATCAAAAAAACTGCAACTGTCACTTTTGTATTATATTGATAAACGTCTAAATTTCAAAGCACACATAGACTACATAACAGGAAAATTTTTGAAACTTATTTTACCTTTTCAAAGCTATCCCAAATGTACTATTCAAACAACATCTAAAAACAATATACTTCGCCCTCGTACAATCAATTGTAAGTTAAAGCATACCGAGCTAGGGAGGCATATATAAAACAACCCTAAATCCTACAATTACAGCACAAAAAACGCCACAAACACAAAAGTCATTTCTGAAACCTTTTCTCACGACAACGACATCCTATTATGCCCTTAGTCGGTAAAAGTTAAGATACAACAGGTATTCGCAAATGGACAGACTATTTAAGAGATCGGTCACACCTAATTATCGTTGGCAGGACTGTATTATAGTGTAGAGGAATCTATTACGAAGATCGTACTAATCTCCAGCGAATATTCTAAGTGGTACTTAATCTAGAGGCGGATTATCCGAAGGACATGTTCTGAAATGCCAGCCGGGTCAGCATGGCGCAAGACCTCAGATTTATAAGCCAATTCATCTTGCCTAACTATTTTGTCATGATATCAGGATTTAATACCCATCTTACTATATCGACTAGGTATCTATCAGGGGCGTGCAGTGAGAGTCCGTCCGTCTGTCTGTCTGTGTGTCTCCTTAATTTCATGTAACTTTGTAATTTTCATGTAACGTTCGTAATTTCGTTCGAATTCACGGCTAAAAAAACGAAATTAAACGGCCGGAGATGGGACTTGAACCCCGGGCCAGCAAACTCGAAGGCGGCAACGATAGCCTAGCCTGCATTACCGTCAAAAATACAGTTCATATAGGACTTAGCGAAGAGGCGAACCATTTCATGTTCTGCTCAATCGTCAGGGTTTAGAATAGTACATTTAATGGCCGGCAGGGGAAATATAAAAAACTGTTCAAATGTTTTGATAAAAGTCATTACTACTATTTCATGGATGTTGGCTATATAAGTAAGTAAATACTTATTCTTTGGGAACCGGCATGAAAAAGTACCGTCATTTTTGATGTTCCTAAAACAATTATCGTAATATTTATCAAATTCTCATAAATCATAATATTCTGTTACACAAATATTTTATTTCAATGTTTTTTCCAAAATATATATATTTGCCGAAAAAAAAGGTCCTCCGCGGTGACCACTCCCATTTGATCTGTAATCATCAGAATAAAAAAACAAAAACATTTTCAAAATTGACACTATAATTTAGTCTTTGACGTAGGTGTTTTTGAAAATATAGATTTTTGACAAAATGGCGGGCGTTTGAATTTACAATAGATTTTTTAGGGAAAAATACGGGTTTATTATGCCGATAAAAAAAAATTAAGTCACTCAAAAAAAAATCCTACGACAAAGACTAGATAATTATGTATAGAATAACTACTAGAAATTTGAAATTGATCGGTTCAGTGGTTGCCGAGATATTTTGGTCACCGATTTTTAAAATATGGTTTCGAGTAAAACGCGTTTGAAAATAGAGCAATGAACAAATCGTGAAATCTTTCAACTTTCATAAAATTTGCTTAGAATTCCCATATCATCGAGCACTCCTCACAAACATAATAGAAACAGGTCTTACGTTTCTATTATGAAAGAGCCCGACTGGCAGCTGCCTGCGTGTAACGTGGCGCCGCGCGGCGTGGCGCGTAATCAACAAAGATATACCACTATTATCAGCTATAACTTTGTCATCTTTTTGAACTTTTTCTTGAAATTTTCACCAAACATTCTTCAGACCGCAAGTCTTAAGAAAATGGAAAAATTTAAAAATCGATTTTTTCGGAATGTCTGGTAGGTATTCCCCCCTAAAATTCCAATTCATGCATGCAGTTCTCGTATCACGGGCGAACGGATGGATCTTTATTCTTCAGTACTGAAGGAAAGAATCTCCACAACAACTAGCAATCTGTCCCTTTTTCAATTTTGTATAAAAAAAATTCACGACGTACAAACGATATACTCACCAAAATATGAAATAATATACAAACCAACGATATCACATATCATTTCATGTTACATACCTACCTACCAGCAAAATCACACGCTCTTCGCTATATAATAAATACGTTGTGATTTGATTCTACGACTCTATTAGGTATATTCTATTAATTTGCGTTATCTTTATAATCTGTCTTGACTGCTCTTATATTATAACATTGTACACTTCGTCAATTTCGACGTGATGACATTTGACAGATGCCTTGACATTTCTTATAGAAACTTTACGCGTACATAATTGATCGAATCTTCAAATGTAACAGTCTCCACAGGACGTCAGCCATTAGACATATATTCTATATTGAAATAAATCATTTCCCGTCATTGTAGACGGGTAATTTCAGGTCAATTAACAAATAACGAATTTTCAAGATGTTACGTTTCGCGCCGCGACATTACTCGCGATGTTTTTGTGTTGCTTCCCCGACACAGTTACACGGACGCACTTACACTTTCAAACTTGTCCACGTCCATCTAATTAATAACAAAACCAGCCGCATCACCACTCGCCGCAACGGTACGCTGTCTCTGACCTCGGGCTACGAGCTCGTGTGCCGCTTCTTACTCGAGGGCGCGATTTAACCCACCCACCGAGCGGACAACGTGGCCCTCCTCGAGCCTTATGAGATTATATGGAACCTTTCACACACGAGCACACACCTGTGCGGTCAAATCACAGCTGTAGCCGAAGCTGGTCTTCACCGAGAGCGGGCGTGCTCAGGTAGCGAGGAAAATGAAGCCACTGCTTAGAAAACGGGTACAATTAATCACTGAAATACAGTTTTTGAGATGTACATTGTTATTAGGGGCCAATGCAGTCGAGTTTTCATCTCTTGTATTGAGATTGTATCGGAAGTTTTGCCAGTTGCCAGTTTTGCTCGAGCCGTCGGGGAGTGTGGTGGTTCGTTCTGTCTCCCTCAGACTTTTACGAGCGGCAGATTTGAAATGAAAACGTTAGGCCCCGTGGTTCCTAATTCAAATCGAAATTAACCGTCACACCGAAAGAAACGGTTATAATTATTTCTAGTCAAGGTCGCGACTTCATCTCTAGCTCTGTGTGTTTTTTGTTATGTTCCTAGTATTTGGGTCATGTTTTAGACTTTAATTCAATTATAAAGGTCAATACCAGCCTATGAATGGTTTTAGGGGTGAAACAGACTCCGCCCGATCCCGAGGTATGTCTTCATATAACTTATTTAATATATACGTCACATATATTTTTTTATCCTTGCTAATTTATTATTGTATATACTGTTTTTATATGCTACAGCATAAAATTTGAACTATATGTAAACTTATATGTATGTCCATACATACATGCATTTCTTAAAATTAAATACTTTGTTTTATTATAAAAATGTTTTTTTTTTCTTACATGCTTCAAAATTTTTCTAAGATATATTATATAATTTTATATTCAGGTGATCACGGAATACGTATCGCATCAATATTCTAACTATTTTCTAATCAAACTAAACGCTTGTGCTATTACATATATATTATGTATACTTGCTTCGTATCTTATATGGTCATTATGAGTTCATTTCTTATATTATTCACATATTTTTTTATAGTATAATTATTAATAAACTCTTTAGTTCGTAAAATCACAAAAAATATAAATTAATTACCTTTTCATTCGTTTAACAAGTCATTTTATTTACCAATCTATAGCACATTATCTATATTTTATCTAATATCCTTATCTTTCAAGTAGTTAACGTGTGATACGAGTGGATATTTTTTTTAAATTTCAACGTATTTTTAATAATCTCTTACACATCGTTCAGAAATGGATGACGTCACCGAACCCTCTAATAGCTGATTCACAAAGCTCAACCAACACAATCGAGCTTTCAATACCTGGCCAATGAATGTGTTTAGGAGCACGGTATGTGTGTATAGGTGCACATATACAAAATGTTGTATTATACCTCCGCACATTTTTAAAATTCTTTTCTACCCCAGCTTATAAAACAAAACTATTTTCTCTTTAAATTAATAATTTACAATATCAGTACAAGTTACGAAATTTTTTATATTTTTTTAATACTTGTTGATATAATCAGAATAAAGTACTTTTACGTATTTTATAAAAAAGCTTTTAATCAATGATTTAAAAAAAAAATTGTAATAGACTTTACGTATCAGCAGGTTGGTAATGACCCTAATAGAAAGTACTAGTGTAACTTTAAACTATTATACAAAACATTTAATGACAATTGGGGGAATTATATAATACAGAATATCCTTTTTATGGTTGAAATAATAGAAACTTTAAAATGATGATATGAATTAACAAGTTATAATAGAAATAAATATGATACAATCAGTGTTATGGTTTAAGTTATGAGATAATCAGAGAAATATTTAAATAAATAATCGTTTCAAATTACGACATTGTTCAAAAATACATTTTTTTCAATCAAAACGGTCGTTAGAATTTAACAACAGAGAAAATTATTATTAATATCGTGATCATCATCAACAGCTGTTTCCCATCCACTGCTGGATGATGGCCTCCCACGTATCTCCCACATTTTCTCTGTCCATCGTTATTCCCTCTTTTTTTTTATTATTATTTAAATAATCTTAATATAATATTTTTTGGAAATCAACAAAACTACCACAATATAATTATCAAAATTTCTCACAATTAATTATAATATAAATTGTATATAAAATAATGGATCATAAAAAGCAAGAAAATCAAAATTCTATATGTAACAATGTCTTTCACCGACGCTACCAGACGGTAAAAATAAAGATGGAATGTAAAAAATGACCGTTTCTCTATGTAACAATGTCCGTCACTAAAGTTACAAAGACGATACGCTACGCTAGATTTTCACATCCCTATCTCGCGACCGAAATGTATATTAAAAGTACCTCATTTTTAACGGATTATAGTTATGTTATGTTAATGTAATGTAAAACAAAGATTAATTTTCCTTTAATATATATGCATTGTTTGAAATGATTTTTTTAACATTGTCTGAAAATATAGACTTAATTGCATGATTTAATATAGTAAAATAAAAAAGAATTTTGCAGATTCGACAATATACGTAGGGACCGTCGATATATTTTGTTTATATGGATTGAAATATATTCTTACTACATAGTATGGTATCGTCAATTTTTTTAAGGATTTGCAAACTGAAAAGATACTGTTTTACTTTAAAATTCGGATGTCAAGGACACCGGAAGGATAGAAAACTACACAACCATATCCCGACAAAGTTCGCCTCTTTATGGGTCAACTTACTGGCCAAGTTTGACCCTCTTCGAAACTTGTTCAGTTAGTTCGTGCCGGGTTTTACGCGGTTGCCCCCGACTTCCACGCCATCTTCGCTCGCAACTTAATACTTAATTAAGCATTATCTACTACTACCCGTGCCCGCGCGGCTTCGCATGCGTAGATTTTTAGTACACTGTTTGGATCGTCATAGAACTTTCGCGAACCTTCTAGAACATTATCTTTCCAGAACTTTAAAGAAATTTATCGAATGTACAAGAATCTTCTAGACACACCGACACATTCCACCACTCAGTTTAGAATCTTATAGAACTTTCTAGAACCTTCTCCTTCCAGAACTTTCTAGAGGAGGTTTTTCCGGAACCTTTTAGACTCACCGACATAATCGGCGCGCCTATTTTAAAACAATCTGAATCATTTGCGGCTTCCCCATAACAAAACAATGTGCTAAAAAGCACATTTTCGTCACCCACTCCCACCCACGCATAGCCACCCCTACCAAACTCGCATATTTTCGATGTGACACCATGTGCTATCCACCACCATAACCACCGGTGGGTGGTTGTGGCTGGTTGTGGAGAAATATTGGCGAGTAGGGAAACACGGGTTTCTTTTTATATTGATATGGACAAACTATTCTCTGCATTCACTTCCATAACGAATTTTAAAAGGTACACAAAAAAATGGGATCTTAAAATTATATTTATTTTATCCAATACTTACTGACACGCTCGTGTCTTGTAAGATAGGTTGCTTTTTAAGGGTTATGTAGGGTGGCCCATCGGGAACGCCGGATTTAAATTTCCTCAATTTAAAAAAAAATTAAGTTGGCATCTGATTAACACCCAACGCGTTATTATTTGTGAATTTTGATTTTATTTTGATATCTATTTTATTCATAAAATTAATAATTTAATTATGTATTCGCGTTAGTTTTACGCACGCAAAATCGCCAGGGTTTAAAATAGTAGGTGCCATTAACTGCCGGGGAAAAGGGTGTTCAAATATTTTGATAAAAGTCGTTATTATTATTTCATGGGTGTCGGCTATAAATAAGTCAATATTCTTTAGGAACCGGCATGCAAAAGTGTCGTCACTTTTGACGGGTTACAGCTAGTTTTATATATTTAGTATACATATTATATAAAGGGTCGCTCCTTACCGTATCCGTCGATAGTATACATATTATATGAAGGGATGGTTTGGGCATGTTGAGCGAATGAATGGGGAAAGAATGGTAAGAAAGATATATAATGCAAGTGTTGATGGCGCCAGAATGAGAGGGCGACCTCGAAAGACGTGGCATGACCAGATTAACCAGATACTGGAAGATGGTCCCGTTAGAAGCCTCAACAACCGGCGAGCTTGCATGCGAAGATGTATTCAATGTGGATGAGGCGAGAGTTGTATGTCAGGACAGAAGAGTGTAGCGCTCTATCCTCTCTGACTACCCCCCCGTGATGGTAAGTAAGTAAGTTATACAATATTTATTATCACTGTACTCTACTTTATTCTTTACGTTTTATTTCAATGCCGATTTTCTGCATTTACATTCTTTTCGGTTAAGTGTAACCTGTTTCCAAATTTTCATTATTTTATTTTTATATAATGCTACATTGAACTCTATTTTTAACGGTTTTAAAGTAAAATTTTAACAATATTATAAAAAAGAAGATACATGATTAGTATCATTCTTTTGATTTAAAATGTAAATGTTCTTGTTCTCTAAGCACAAGATTTTACGTTAACAAATAAATAAATGTAAATAATCTTAAAAAATATACTAAGTCAAGAAATTAGTAGTATTACACTTTTTCCTTTTTCTTCACGTTTAATTGTTATTATTATTGTTGACCCTTACTTATAAAGACCTTGATTATTGGAATTGTGGACACTCAATTATAATACGATTTAAAAATATATATATTGATTTGATTTAAATGGGAAGTAGAATAATTCGTATTGTCTTTACTAAAAACATTTAATGAAAAGATTGACCCAACCTTAAAAAATAATACGTCACTTTGTCATGTCATTTAACTAACGGTGGTTAACTAGTGGTTCGCCCGTCGGTATGGGCCCTCGGCAAAATTTTATTATTATTAGAAGACGAAAAAATTGATGTTTGTATCAAATTTTCGTTTATTTTGTGTGCAATTTAACTAGCGGACGTTTATAAGACCGGCCCTTAGAAGCCCCCACGATTGACGAGATTGAAAAAAATCTATATATCTAGATCAGGTAAGAGTTGTTCAAAAGTTTAGAACGGTGTGGAATTATCTCTAATCTGCCTATCTCCGAAGCGAAACGGCGCGGCGTGATGGAACGTAAATTAGTACACGATTTTTTAAAATAATTTCTGATAGGTAGAAATCGCTCTCTGAAACAATTTTCGAGAGAAGAGCAGCCCGCAGAAATAATCGGATAAATAGAGACCAAAATGGCCAACCAACGCTTCTTGGCTGGCTGAACAAATCGACCGTCCGTACCAGCCGGAAGTGCATATTACATATTTTTTGTCCTTCGTGATAGGCAAATTATAGTTGATTCATAATATTGAGGCTCAAACGTGCCAACTAATGTTTATTGTGATCGTAAATGTGTATGTTTATACCCACTTCGTCATGAGCGCCGGGCGAGCATCTTGTAATCTGGGTTCGATTCTCACACTGACCTCCAATCTTTTCGCAATCAAATCATTCCTAGTGCCGTCCAAACAACCTACTACTTTAAATTGGGGAAAGAAAAAAAACATCGTGCGTTTGAGAAAGGTCTCACTTGATTTCGTGCAGAAATAATAGGCCTTTTTTAACAACTTCCAAAACATGATTGAAAGTAAGGTTTTCTTTACTTAATAAATATGAAGATACTAACTGCAACATTGGTTCGCATCTTTGCTAAGCCCTAGTATATATTTATGGCATCTTTTTGACGGCCGTTGTAACATGCGTGAAACGGCCGGTTCGGGTTTGATGGCCCGGGGTTCAAACCCCATCTCCGGCCGTTTTTTAGCCGTGAATTCGAACGAAATTAGGACGTTATACGAAGTTATAGGGACAGACAATGAAATTATCATGTTTGATATATGTTTTGATTGCGTTTAATGTTATTATCGAATTTGTTAGTAGTAGCTCACTTTTATTAATTTATAGATAAATTTCTTTAGAAATACTATGTACTAGAGTGTCTCATAGCCTAAAATTTCAATGTACTTTATTTTATAATGCCTAGAAGACCTCGAAACCACCTTCCATTATGATATATCGGGCTTTGTGAACTCGATGATTCCCGTAGCCCTCATTAATCCTGAGAGTACGCGGGAGATCCATTAAATCGGTCGAGACCTTGAGCCTTTCACACTGTAATACCAACCAATCTAATGTCTTACACTAACAATTACATTAACAATAGATATATACATATATGACAATGCCCCCCACTTTAACACGAGAATAAATTCTCATTTAAAAATGGGTAAGCGTGTAATATAAATGTGTATTAATTATATTATATTGAAAACAGCCACTCTTAAGTTTGTCCATTTACCAAATATTTAATAAAAAAAAATTTAATAAAACTCCCGGCAAAACTCTTTACTTCAAAACTTATAGTTTCAATAATGTGTATATATCTATATATCTTTGACGTAGATAAACTTTATTTATTACTTCTTCAAACACAGCTATATTACATTTTCTAGGTGCTTTTTCGACAATAATATTATTTCGTATGTGACTCGATCAATTTTCAATTATTAATTCTACGGCACATCATAGGAATTGAGTTGACTCATTTTTTTCTAGTAAAATATATCTTCTAGTATAATAACTTGGTCAAAGAAACTAAAAACCTTATGCCCTCGTTTGCTCACGATACATCAAACGAAACATGATGACGTAAAATGGCATCTTCTAGTACAACGACTTGGTCGAAAAAGCTCGGAATCGCACAAATTCGACTTTGTTAAATTTTCCTAATATGCTCACGACACATCACACGAAACTAAATGATGCAAATTGGCAATATCACTCATTTCATTACAGGCGGCTGCCATTTCGTTGGCAGGCCTTAACAAGCAGAAAGCTGCGTAGCTTCTTGCATAATCTGTTTGAACTTTTTGATTGATGTGTGTTCTGGGGTCATTAACATTTAATCCTGTCTAATGCCCGATATTAGAGCGGCCCCGTGTTGATACCTGTAATTACGGTGTGACTTTTGGCGGAATCTGTTCTGAAAAGCCGCCAGGGGAGAGACGTTATTAAAACGGTCGGTCTATTAATTGAATCTTGTGTGAGTGTTTTGCGCGACTGTTTTTAATACGAAGCGGATGCCTTTGTGATTCAAATTTGGACCGAGTGGTCCAGTTACTGTAGAGGAGACGAACTTGTCTCTAAATAAGCCAGCGATAGGCGCGTACGAGTGCCGCTGTTTGGGTTCGCAGACTGCATTTCTGCCAATGATGTTAGTTTTCAATTCACCCTTTTTTAATACAGATTCATTCAACCTTTCCCAAGTATTTATTTTTGATATAAACACATTTTATTATAGCGACACTAGTTTTATTTTATTTTAATTAAAGAAGATACATCCAGATAAATTGATAATACATACAAGCAAAAAAATAGTTATGTCAACTCTATAATTAGGAGTGTCAGCAGCACGCATTTATATTTAGAAAAATGCATATTAAAATTTAAATAATTTAAAAAATAATTAACCCATTAACAATGTTCTTCTGGGGATAAAATCCAGTATTGTGTTCTTGAAAAATTGGGACATACTCAAAATATTCTGAATATGAAAATAATTTAAAAAAAACAGACAAAATAATGTTGAATGTACAAAATAATATACAGAAGGTAGGTACACTTAAAACCAGTTGCCAAAAAAATATAATTGCCCATATCTGAATGCTTAGTTTGTTGTTTACCCTGAAGAAGGAGCGGTGGTTCCGTATCCGGTTGGTGTTAACAAAGATAAAGTTATTTAAACCAAATGAATTTGTGTTTATTTTAATTTGCAATGAACTAATAGCCGATTACAACACTATAAAGGTCTTTAATAATTATCGCTGTTTCCCGAAAAGGAAAAGTTCTGGGTTCTAATTACCACGGTATCTAAATGATTAAATTTATCGATAAATATATTTTTTCTGTACATCTTTCTTATTGATTCATTCCTTTCTAAGAATTGCAGAATTATATAAAAATTACTAGGACTGGATTAATTAATATATAATTATTTATTTAAATCAAGCAAAAATGGTGGATTACTGGTGATTCAAACTTCCGGGAAATCGGCAAGTCCTGTTTTCATAGAACATGCCCTTAACTTAGTTTGAAAATAGTAAGAATATTGATGGTACCCGTATCCCAACTTTGGTCCAGAAATAAAATATTATACACATTTTTATATTAGAGTAAAGAAGTATAGGTAGGTTATTATATGTGTCAAAAAGTAGACAAATTAGAACTCTAATTTGGATAAAATTTTGGTTAAAAAATGTACATAACATTTTTATTTATTTATAAAAAATTATATATATTGGGTTATTTAGGTAGTCACACTTCTCACTTCTATCTAATCCAGCTTTCTCCACTGCCTTAAGAAGTATGATAAGAAGAAAGAACTAAGCAAAGTATGATAAGGAGAAATAACTTATCCATATCCTCATCACTCCATCAACAAAATATTCCTAGAATTCTCTACCTGTCAAATAGCAGTGCAGCAGGTAGTCTCATTTCTTAGATTCTTACCGTACACCTCCAATGAGAATCAAACATTCTCACAACCTGAATTAACAGATGAAATATAAATATACCCTGTGATGTAATAAGATGTCTCGTAGGCAAAGATGACGTAGTGATTCTGCCTCCGACACCATCATCAACACCTGTCATTTGTCCAGGTATCAGTATGACAGATGATTGGAAAATCACCAACAGTATGATGATACCCAGGCCTACGCAGTTCTCCGTGTAGGTTCAGAGAAGCGAGAAATTGCCGACTTCCCAGGCAAGCAAATGAACTCGCGAAAAAACTTAATTATACCCTAGCTCATTCCTACGTAAATAAATTTAATATTCAATTTATTTGTGTGCACAAAAACTATATTTTCTGAATCAAACAGTTCACGGCTAAAAAAACGAAATTACACGGCTGGAAGTTATACACGAAATTACACGCGAAATTCGGATGCTCAAATGCCAGCGTGGCACTCTAGCAACATTGCTGTCACCGCCTCTCCGTGGACCGCCAAAAATATACTATATATAATTAATAGGGCTTAGCAAAGACGGGAACCATATCACGTTCCGTGATTTTTCACATTTTCACTTTTTGAAGGGCTAGTTAATATTAAAAGTTTTAATAACTATGCCTTCTTATCTTTATAAGGTAATATTTTAATGCATTTTTTTTAAACATTAATTATTGTAGCAAGTTTAAAAACCAATTATGAAAAAGATCAATATAATTTTTTTCCTGGAGTAGTCCTTAAATAAATACAACAAATAAATTTACGCAATAAAAGTGTTAGGTGCCTTTAGTAAATATTGTTCTAAAAAGACTAAAATCTCCAGAAAAATATTTTGTAATTGCATTATTTAAATGTTCTGGAATGTTTCATTATCCCCTGATAAATTTTGTAATTTTAATTCTGAAGGCTGTCTACGTTATGTTTCTGGAACTGGATATAATTTACTTGTTAAGCATAAAATATATAAATATGGATTTTATCTAACATTTTAACAATAATTGTAGAAATAAACCTATTAATCTTGGCCCATCGCCGTGTCTTGGTATAAAATATACACATCATGTAAAATATAAAACCTACTAGCGACATTATCATTCATCTTTTAATATTCTATTCATCTCCGTATTGAATAATAAGTTCTCGGGTTTCGTCTGTTTTGTAAATGTGGGTGTTCGAAATTCACGGCGCGGTGGGCAGAACTCCAAAATCCATCCGGAGAAAACTCCGACATAGTAATTCATGCAATCCATCTTCATAAGTAACGCACGAAATACGTGGTGAGGCTGGCTGCATGACATCATGATCACTTCACACGATCATTATCTACCAAGGTCGGGTTACTTCATCTGCTTCACGGAGAGGTAAATAGGGAAAGTGCTAGACTTTCCACGTTGACGAAGGCACATCTTTTTACTCCCTTTATATTAACTCGTGGCGTCTGCTTGCTTGCTTGCCGGCTTGCCGTCAAAAAAAACTTTGGATAGTTTTTTGACCCTTTTCCCGTGATCCAATCGAGCTGAAACTTGGCTAGTAGACTCGTGGCGACAATCAAGAAGAGCTATCAAATTTTCGTTAAAAAAAATTAATAATTATGGAATAATTTCGGATTTTTAGAAATTTTATTGGTTTTTTCAAATTGGAATCATTATAAAAGTTTGATTACGGCGGCCCGATAACGTCGCGGAATATTTTCTAAATTTGAATTACTCCGTCGGTATACATAATAGGTACTTCAGTACGAAATCTAAATTGACTGACAAATGTTTTTAGAATTTAATCTTCAAAGTATGAGTGTCTTATCAAAGCTCAAAACATCTGACATTTTAGAAAAATATTAAATTACTGTAAGTTTAGTGTTATGTTATATGTTTTAATTCGTCTTTAATTGTTGTTATATTTTACAAAGAAAGGGAGTATAATAAAAACTTGATTTTTATTATACTTTTTTTTTTTAAATTTTTAGTGTTTATTTTCTCCAAGTCCCTGGATCGCGTTCAGTACGGAGCGCCATCCATCCCTTCACATTTCCCATCCCCCGGGGTCCAGCCTGCTGGGCATTTCGGTACTTTTTGCTGTTCTGCGTCTTGGTCTTTCCCTCGGTTTCGATCTTATCGATTTTTGCCTGTTACGAGACACAAAAATAATAATTAATCATGAAGCACCGATTAATTACTCGTATTATTATATAATAACATATGAATTCGTTAAAATTTCACACCAAAGGCGCTTTACACAAAAATCGTTCAACTATTATAATAGGATATTAATATTAAACATACCAAAAAGAAGAATATATTTTTCTTAACAGCCACATTATTTTTTTTAGATGGAGATTACAGTTATTTTTGGCCTTGTTTACTATGTATAAGGCAATAGTTATCAATACGAGTTAGGTATTCTACTCTGGCTTCTGCCAGCTTTGTTGGAACGGGAGATTTTTGTCCGTGGAACTTTGAGCACCTTCGCATTTGCCATTGTGAAGAGGGTATCACGGGAAACCTCTCTCAGCAGGAGTCTAACTTGTGAGGACCTTCCTATACGTTCTTATAAAATAAGGCTTTAGTGTTATTCCTTATTTATTACTTTCATACTTTCTCTAAGAACGATACCGCCTTATCACGGTTGCGATGTCGTTCCAGTTAACGTCTTGTGTCTTCGTATGCTGAAAATGCTACAAAATGTCAACAGGTGGCAAACATCATGTGTGGCAGTTCCGTCGTAAGGACATCGTCATCAATTATTTTGAGACTGTGAAGGTAACTCTTGAATAGGCCATGTTCGGACAGCATCTGTGTAACTTCAAAGGTTGGGATCACCGAGGCTCTCAACTTCTGAGCATCCAGAACAGATGGGAAGAACATCTTTGTCACCTTTCCGGTCGGTGGATCCATGTATCTCGTGTTCTTTCGCGTATAGCGTAGCTATGTGTGAATTCGGAATAATCGGGAGCAGTCTTAGCCACAGTTTTAAAAGAGTGTGTAGCGTTTACTTCTTCTTCACGTGAAGAAAGAATGATACACTAAAAGTGAGATGTAAGCGATCGCTGGGGTCTCAGACAAAATACCCCGTGCTTTTGATTTTATTAACATATGGACATACTGTTGTCGCTCTTACTGTCGCTGTAAATAAAATAAAATATCTTCTCTTTTTTGTATAAATGCGAGATACCTTTTATTTTTTTTTATATAATATTTTTAAAATATAATATTACAAATGTAAAATAATACGTACAACCCGACTGATGTCACCGGCATGCACAATGTCTGATAAAATATTGCCTCAGAATTTCAAATATTTTTTTAAATATATAATTAAACTGATTTTCTAAAACTAATTGATTATGTTATGATTATCTGGAACACGTCCTTCTGCCAAATTTCAGAGCGATTATTGGTCAGGAAGTGGAACAAATATTTATTACAAAAATTGTGACAAGTGGAAAAGTGATTAAGTTTCCTATGCTGCGTTACGGAGGGTAGATAGTTCTTTGCTTTTGGGCCTGCCTATTCACCAGCTTCTTTTCTTCATCTACTCTCGTTGCAAGTTACGCCCGCTGCAGCCTTCTTGATTAACTTTTCTCAGGATATCTAGAGCCTACTAGAAGATACCGTTCCCAAAGTTACAGAATCTTTAATCTTCTCGATTCCCCGGTTAGATTATCTCATTTTAGGTAGAAAATTATACGATTTATTTTCTTATTGTATATTATTGTAGCAGCTCAATTTTTCTTTTCTTTATTTATGAAGATTTAATGTTTTTAATCGTACAGGGGACTGCAGACTGTCTTAAACGCCTGCATAGACTTTGTTATGTTTTTAAATAAAAGGTGGATTATTAATTAATATCCCTTTTATAATATATTATAATAAGCACGTTATAGGTATAGTTCACAAGAGAGAGAATCATATGGGAGTGAGATGTTGACCTAATGTTAACTGATATTTTGTGTTGCAAGGTATAACATTCTTAATTCTAGATAATTTTAATGGTATAATAATTAGGCCCATGGCAGAAAGCAGATGACTCCCATAATAAAGCCCTCATGCATGGGATTGGGAAGGACGACAGCTGACTGCGAGTTTTGGGTTGAAGAAGAGGAAAAAAGAAAAAGAAATCGGTTTGCTTGCACTAGTATCGACATGCGATTGTTAAATACAAGATAATGTATTTTGCATTCTTTCAAATGAATGAATAGGAAGTAACCCAGGTCATAAATCTTTGTTAGTTCACTTTTGAATGACCTATTGTACAGAGTGGTTTAAAACTTGTTTAAAAGTCATTGTAAACCCGGATTACCTACCTTGGCTACAAGCATTAAGTTTTGTTACTGAATACCACGTTCTTGATAATTACTTTTCCTATGCTAGGCTACTTGAAATGCCGAGTAATATGATACATTAGGATCAGTATAGGACTTTCAGATGTATATTAGATAGTTTTTTTAAGCCCTAGCGGTACATCAAATAAAACACATAATTCTCTTCTTAAAAGATTTTGTAAATTATTTTTTTTTATATAAAATATTATTTTAAAAATTCTTTAATGGCATTTTTATGGTAAAAGCATCTTGATACAGAGTATTGTTATATAATTATACTCGTTCGTTATACAACTTTTAGATAAAGACAGATAAAGAACACATGTACAACACTAAAAAAATTATAGTGTATGGATGTTCTTAGGGTGCATTGATGACCTTACTGTGAGTTATTAATTATACCTGACGATGAAAGGGACTGCTCCTCTCGAAACTGTTATAGTAATTAACTACTCGTAATTAAATTCGTAATAATAAAAATGTAAGGCAAATCGTGTGTGTATGTGTGTATTACAAATTTAAAATAAAAAATATTTTAAATTAAAATACTGCACCACGAAGTAACTGCCAAATCTTTCAATGATACTTCCATACATGATCCCCATATAAATAGCTTCGTCTCTGTGAGACTTCTGTAATTCATCTTAATTAATGTTTATCCCTCTGTGGACAAAATCTAGTAATTGTGTTCTTAAAACATATAATTTTTATAATATATACATATAATTTTTTTAATTATTTAAAAATATTGATTAAAATTTTCAAAATAATTAACAATTACTCGTATTTTTGAAATGCAAATTTAATATTTTTAGCCGCCGTACAGTAAATTCAATTGGTCAAAGGTCATCATCATACGGATTACTAACTTTTCAAGTACGGAAAAATATTAGGTCCTTACATATGAAATTGGCGTTTTGGCGTACTGGCAAATTTGATCTCAAATATCTTCTCTTTGGTTAGGAATTCCAAATCCAAATTTATACAGCTATTTACTCATATATTTGTGTTTTGAAAATTATAATTCATTTGTTTTTTCCTCAATTGTTTTTTTCTTTGCGTCACTCAGTTTACAAAATGAAAAACTTGAAATATCGCGTTATTTACGAGTGCGAGTTCCACCGTGGCACCAGTGCTGCAGAAACGGCTCGAAGGATTAATGATGTGTATGGCGACGGTGCCGCAAAAGAAAACACAGTGCGTTTTTGGTTCCAACATTTTCGTTCTGGAAATTTCGACCTGCAGAACAAGCCCCGTGGACGGTCGGAGACCAATGTTGATAATGAAGAATTGAAGGCTATTGTGGAAGCGGATCCATCGCAAACCATATACGAGTTAGCTGCAGTGATAAAACTGTTTTAATCCACTTGAAGCAAATTGGTAAGGTGAAAAAGCTTGAAAGGTGGGTACCTCACGAATTGAGTGAAGCAAATCAACAAACGCGCGTTGACTGCTGCGTTGCATTACTCAACCGGCACAATAATGAAGGGATTTTAAATCGAATCATTACCTGTGATGAAAAGTCGATCCTGTTCAATAATCGGAAGCGC
Source organism: Agrypnia vestita (assembly GCA_016648135.1). NCBI lineage: Eukaryota > Metazoa > Arthropoda > Insecta > Trichoptera > Phryganeidae > Agrypnia > Agrypnia vestita. The sequence continues at coordinate 88,299 of JADDOH010006121.1, read as the reverse complement.
TCATCACAAGGGCTGAACCCTGCCGAACCAGCCAAACCATGCCCCAAGCGAAAATTGACTCCAAAAAAGTTACTTGTGAGCGTTTGGTGGACTAGTGCTGGTGTCGTTCACTACGTAGCTTTCTTAAATCTGGCCAGACGATTACGGCAGATGTCTATTGTCAGCAACTGCAAACCATGATGGAAAAGCTAGCTGCTAAACAACCGAGGCTGGTTAATCGCTCTAGGCCACTGCTGCTTCATGATAACGCTAGACCACACACTGCACAACAGACGGCTACCAAATTAGAGGAGCTTCAATTGGAATGTCTAAGACATCCACCGTACTCTCCGGACCTTGCCCCAACAGATTACCAATTTTTTCGAAATTTGGATAACTTTTTGCAAAGGAAAAAATTCAACTCCGATGGGGCAGTCCAAACCGCCTTCAAAGATTTTATTAATTCCCGTCCGAATGGTTTTTTTAGTAAAGGGATCGATGAACTACCTATGAGATGGCAAAAGTGCATAGATAGCAATGGTACATATTTTGATTAAATAAATATATTATAATAAAAAAAAATCGGCTTTATGTTCCTCCCATACTAAACGTCAATTTCATATGTAAGGACCTAATATACACCGCATTTTTTGTTCGCGTACGGTAAATTAGTCGCGTTAATCATTGAATCCTAGTGCGACGGATAACATGCCTGACTACGGATTAGTAGACTCCAAGTTCAAATCCTAGCAGATAAATCAAATTTATTATTAAATTATTTTGGTCCGAGTTACAAGTTACAAAATTTTTGGTTAAGAAAATATATGAGGCAAGTGTTGAAGGCAACAGAAATAGAGGGCGTCTGCGAAAGACCTGGCACGATCAGATACAACAAGTGTTTGAGGATGGCCCCGTTAAAAGCCGCAACAACCGTATGAGAAGATGTATGAATGTGGCCGAAGCAAAAGTGGTGTGCCAAGATAGAAGAGTGTTGCGTTCAATCCTCTCTGCCTACCCCTGCGGGGAAACGGCGTGATGGTTAGTTAGTTAGTCAGTTAGTTAGTTACAAGTTACAACGTACAAAATGCTTGATGTAGGTAATACTCGTACTTGGCAATATTAGTTTAATCAGAAAAAAAGATTATGTCGGTGTAACCTCTTGTCTTATTTCCGCAGAAAAACATTGTGGTAGTCTTACTTTTCATAACAAAAACGCATCTTAGTTTAAACAATTAAAAAAAAGCGTAAAATAGTTTGAAAAATGTAAGAAAATTTATGTGGCACTGATGTAAACTCGCAATGGAACTTTAATTATTAAAATAATTTATTTATAAAAAAACTATCTGTAACCCCTCAAAAATGACGATACTCTTATATGCCGGTTCCTTAAGAATATGTATTTACTTATTTATTGCCGACACCCATGAAAAAGTAGGTAATAACGACTTTTATCAAAATATTTGATCATTTTTTTTAAATATTTTCCCTGCCGGCAGTTAAGTGTACCATTCTAAACCCTGGTGATTGGGCGGAACATGAAATGGTTCGCGTCTTTGCTAAGTATTATGTGTACTGTGTTTTTGACGGGCAATGCAGGCTCGGCGATAGCAATATCGCTATCGTTGCCGCCTTCGGGTTTGATGGCCCGGGGTTCAAGCCCCATCACCGGCCGTTTAATTTCGTTTTTTTAGCCGTGAATTTGAACGAAATTACGCACCTTACACGAAGTTACGGGGACAGATAGACAGATTGACAGATGGACATACGGACGAACAGATAGACAACGAAATTATTGTGTTTGGCTAACTGTAACTCTTCAGCAATGTCGATACTTTTACATGCAGGTTCCTAATTATTTATTTACATTAAAAAGAAAATAATAAAAAATAAAAATAAAAACTATAAAGAAGTTACGTACGTTACGACGGATAGACGGACGGACAGACAGATGGATTGACGGACGGACGGACAGACAGATGGACGGGTGGACAGACAGACAGACAGACGGACGGACAGACAACAAAATTATTATAATTGGGATAATGTCCATTTGATATTTCATTACACAGATTTTTCGATATTGATGTGATTTTCTTAGCATGTCTTTAAATACTTACCGATTGCCGTGTACATAATTTTGTTTTGACGTGTACCTTTTCACTAATGAATGAGAATATTTTTTCATGTTTCCTTAAACGTAACCGAATAATTTATTTCACCTTGAAAAAAACGGACGGACTTCTCGTAAAATACACGAAGCGTGTCATAAATGTATATTTATATTTAATAAGTCTAGCTATTGTACAGTTCTTACATTGTTATATCGCTAACAGTAATATTAATATTACTTTAGCCATTTATTCGGTCATGATAAACAGACCATACATACATTATACGTAATATTATTAACTGATTTAGATGTATGTGTAGAAAATCTATTTATGCTAGAGTAAATAATGAAGATGTTAGGAAAAAATGTAAAGTTGATCTTAGCACAGTTCATAGAATCAAAAAAGGGTCACTCAGATGTTTTGGGCGTATTGAGCGAATGAATGAGGAAAGAATGATAAGAAAGATATATAACGCAATAGAAAGAGAAGACAACTGCGGAAGACGTGGCTTGACCAGATTTACTAGTTACTGAAGGATGCTATTATGAGCCTCAACAACCATCGATCTTGTATGCGAAGATATATGAATGTGAGTGAGGCGAGAGTTGTGTGTTAGGAAAGAAGAGTGTAGCGCTTTATCCTCTCTGCCTACCCTCGCGGTGAAACGGCCAGGTGGCAAGTAAGTAAGTAATACTGAATTATTGTATGTTACCGTCAAAAGATTATGTAAATTGTGCAAATATTTTGAATAGACGCCATTGCTATATTTCTTAACATATATTTGTGTGTGCATACGGTACATAACACCATTGAAGTGAACACCAGTTTAAACACCATTAAAAAGTACACAAGACAAAATACAAATTAAAATAAAAACATTTTCAGCTAAACAGTATATAAAAAAATAATTATGTAAATTAAAAATTACACTGAAAATTATTTGAATAAAGCACTTTATGGTGTAAAAAATTAAAGAGATAACAAAACCACAGAGTAAAATTTGCAGATTTTAATACAGATATTCTCATTGCCTCAGAATTAACTGCATATTTCTTTTTAAAGTAGTAAAGCTACACGGAGAACATCTTTAAACTCAATGTATTCATTGCCCAATCTATATAATCTAGGCGGTGATAAGAATATGTGATAGTTTGCTTGCGTATCATCGTAATAGAATATATCTTTATACCCGAAGCTTTTTTGAGAAAATTCCGCGTATTTTTTCCACTTTTTACTTAAAGTTTTAGGAGCTTTCATTTGTTGAGAGTTTTAATTCACACTATTATATAAATGTGAAATAGATTCATCAATATTTGTGGAATGAATGGAGGTCCAATTATATTTCCTTTTATTTTTTTATTCAAATAGAATAAATATATCCATTCCTAATGTAACTCTTATTGTTTTGATAAATTAAACGCTTAGTAAGTATAATTTATGGATTTAAAAAAATTGTTTCCTGTACTACAAAACAATGGGCCATTTATAAATACTATTCATTTTGTCAAGTATTGTACAATCAAGTATTTCCCATAGAAAAACATAGATCAGCAATTCTTCTAAGATCGTGTTAGCGAACCTTATTAAGAAGGCGTTTCAAATTAACTGATAAACAAAAACACATTTAACAGCGCATGTATAATTACATCCGTTGAAACAAATTAACCATGATTTTTCATTTAAAACTCGCTTTTCCCACTCCTATAATTATATACGCAAATGCAAGAAAGTCCCTCTTCTTGATATGCCTACCTACACGTGGCGTAACGAAATAATTAAGTCCTTTTTAGAAATTGTAAATGTAAAGATACACAAATGAAATTGTAATAATATAAGGTTATTATCATTTTACGAACATAATTTTAATTAACTATGAAGATGTTTCATGTGTGACAAGATGTTTTAGGAAGGTGTTGTTAATAATTGTTATTTCATTCCAGCGTAACCAGGTTGAGTGTGTAAGAACTGGTCAATTGTTTATGTAAAGCATACATATTCCATAAACAATTGTACAAGCAAAAGAAGAAGAGAATAATATATAAAGAAAAAGAAAATAAAAATAATATCTACCATAAAAAAATATATCAATTAGGGTATTATGAAATATAAATATATACTATTTGAAAAGTTCTACAAATTATAAATGCAATAAACTTCTTAAATAATAAAAAAAGGTAGAAAAATAATTGCGGGTATAATGATCTTCGAAATGGAAAACACTTTTATCTGCACTCTGACCTTACTTAAACACGTTTCTTTAAAGGTGTTTAAGGTTATAAAAAGTGGACTCACCCCGTAAGAAGTTATTAAAATGCTCGAACAAATGGTAATCTGTTGGCGAGATATGTGGTGAATATGGTGGATGAGACAATGTTTCGTAGTCCAACAAGCGCCTACAGCTTTTCATAACGGTGTTTTGTTTGTTTTCGTTCAGCTCGTGCGGTACACATTTGTCTAGCTTTTTTGATTTTCCTCGCTGTTACAAACGATCCAGAACTGTCCGATAACTAACCCCACATTTTTTACAAACTTTCGAATTTCTGTGTGTTGTTCTGATTTCACTAATTTCTTCAGTTGGCCGTTTGAAAAAAAATACCCACGACATTATTCTCTTCAAGACTCTCACAATTCTCTGCCCTTCCGCCTTGTGCTCCCTTTCATCACTTAATTTAAGAGTAGTTTCTGCTGTTTTGCCACCCTTTTTGAACTTATAAATAAAAAATGATTTCTTACTATTTTCGAGGTAACTTTATAGAACTCCTTAATCACAAATATGGAAATAATAACACTTTTTTTTAGTTTTACTCGTTCAATTTATTTTAAGAGTTTATTTCGCTTTGTGCGATCATTATGCATCGTATAATTTAACTTAACACTCTGTATTCATCTTGATTCTAATCTATAGAAAAATACAGATTTATAAATTGAATGCATGAAATGAAGAGGGACAGTATAAGTCAATGGGAATTTTAAGGATTTTTATATATTTTACATATTTTTTTATTATTTTTGATTCAGTACATATTTGATTCAGTAGCCCGTTTTAAAGTAAAATTAATAATAAAACATGAACGCGATGAAATTTAAAATGACACATTGTATAAAATTAAGGTTTTTATTCAGAAAGCGAAAATTGCAAATGTTAACCGATCTAAACCTAAGAAATATGCCCAACCCAAAGAAATATAATTTTTCGATCCGTTATTTTTAAATCCTGTACTCACGAATAAAACCTCGCTTTTCGCTGTACACCTAAACTCTTTCCTTATTCGGTAAAAGATGACAAGTTTGACTGGTTACAAGTCACTGGTCGCAGTCGGTCTGCTTTCAGCTACATAATAACAAAACTGTTATTTGTTTTGAAATTTAACGTCACGACATTTTCCTTGAGTACAAGCGTGGTTCCTTTGTTATTTTTCTATTGCAATTTGTCAACAAGAATCCAAGTCCCGCCAGTAGTTTTCAACCTGTGGCTAAAGTCTTGTATATTTTTTATAACGTGTATGAGTATTTATCTACATACATGTCTGGCGATATGAAAGATTCTAAGGGCAAAGTAAAAAAGAGATTACTAAGAGTGTTCATTGAGAGATATATTTTTTATTATTATTGTAATATTGTGTAGGTATATTACAAATGTGCTCCAATTTAAATAAATAAATTTGATTGATTTCCACCTACCTATGTATTAAAAATTTACGAGTATATAGCAAATTTTTTTTTAACCTTACTTTAAAATTTAGTAATTTTTCGTCCATTATCATTTTCTCTCATAATTCGTTAAAAAGTTTATTGCCCGGTGTATCATAGATTTATGAGATTTAGAATTCTTCCAAAATTGTATTTTTTTTTTAAATAAAATACAAATCACTTTATTTTCACCACTTTATTAATTATAAATTCTACATGTTTCGAGAACAATGTTCGCTTCTTCAGGATTGTTTTTGTAGAAATTAAAATATAGATAAAATAAAGATGAAATATAAAAATATAGATAAAAAAATATAGATACAAGTGTGTTACGAGGAATGGTGGGTTAGGGGAGGGAGGGGATCGGAGGTGTTAATTAGGAATGTCATTGGGAGAGGATGGATGTTTTATTTCTTTTTTTGTATAATGTTTTTGCCTATGCCGCTTTTAGACTAAGAGCCAGCAACTACCAGACTTACGTTATATTATCAAATATGAAATATTGTCTGTAGTAGATGTATGCCATAGTAGGTAAGAAGGTTTGGATATTATGAGATTTGAGTTTGGGGGATTATGACAAACAAGTAATACAGGTACAAAAAATGTGCAAGTAAAACATAAAAACAACAAACCTGATTTTTTAATATGCATTACATACTCATATTAATGATGGCCAGACGCGGGTAATTTCTTCCGTCAGACCCTTTGAAGCTCAATACATAATTATGTTATGTATGATTAAGTAAGTAATGCGAATTTTATATCTTTTATTGGGGCCACTATTTAACAATATATTTTTTTTAAATAGAGATGCGAACACGGAATACGTGTCACATCAATATTCTTACTATTTTCAAACTAAGCTAAACGCTCGTGCAATGAAAATAGGACTAACTTGCTAGTCTGGAGTGAGGTTCGAACCCGCGACCTTTGGATCACGAGGCGAGTGTCCTAACCACAAGAAGATTTTAACGTTACACTTACATATTTATTTGTACCTGTATTTCCTGTTATCTGCCAAAATCCCCCTAATTCAAATGTCATAATATCCAAAGTTACTTACTTACTATAGTGTACACATAGAGAAAATATTTCAGATTAGATACTATAACGTGAGTCTGGCGGACGCTTGCTCCTACTCTATTGGAGAGGGTGGTCCTTGGGGGTTTTTTAAAGACATACGGTGCTTGAAGTAGTTTCTAGAATTGTGAAATTTTTAGATTGTTCTCAAGTGTTCTTGTACCTACATTATAATAAAAACTCGCGCTAATCATTATAATAAAAAATATATTATTTTACCAATACTTATTTCAACAATTTCACTGAATGTCCGATTTAAAAGATGAGAATATTAAATTGTCGTTATTGTATCGTAGGAAATTGTTAAGCACTTCTGAATGTCTATGGCATATTGTCAGTCGACTGTCAGACCATTTCACATTATTTCATTAGGCACGCAGGATCGTGATTGTCGTTACCTTTTGTCAGTGAGACATAATGGCCTGTTCAGATTTAATTTTCAACTTAACCCTCGAGTACCTAACAAATGAAGGCTGTTTGTAATATGAATGCTGAATGTATGTAAGTACATATAGTATACAAATTCATTGTTTCATTTGACGTAAATGCTGCACTGCAACTGCAAACTATCAAGTAGAATTGTAAGTAATACAAACAATATATAAAATTTTAATGCCTCTCACTTGGGGAGATGCCAGTTATTAAATTATTTGAAATAATTTGGTGGTTAAATATTGTAAATCATGGTGTATAATTTAAACCAAAGAAAAGATTTAAAAATATATATGGTACCCTTGAAAGTATAAGTAAAGAAGGTCTTCGACACCCCCGTGATACATGTAGATTTCAATAGAAATACTACCTTTAGCAGAAGGTGTCATGAGGCAAATTCCGGACAATTTAAATGCAACACTTTCGATCATAATCAGTAGATCTCGAAACGTATCTGTAAAGAAGTATACCTATAAATACATTAATATAATAGAATGTGAATAGGATAATTTGTAATTTTAATGTCATTTTGACTGGACTTTTCTGAAAAATTGATTTTGTAAATTCTACAAAATCATATTTTAGGCTAAATTTCATTACCAGGTCAATCCAAAATTGTTTTGTCGAAATGGCGATCTTCTTTACCTTTTTGATTTTGGTCCTAAATGAAGAATAAAAACACATCTGATTTTTGCAACCAGTAGTGGGAGATATTTTTTTAGTAAATTTATGTTGGTATGATGATTTCTCTTTAAAATGTGGATTATCAAACGTAACAATTTCGTTGTCTGTCCATCTGTCCGTTCATCCGTCCGTCCGTCTGTTCATTCGTCCGTCGGAGAGCGGGCTTGAACCTCGGGGCACCAAACCCAAACCGGCCGCTTCTCCGTGAACCGCTACGTAGATACTATAAATATATACTAGGACTTAGCAAAGACGCGTGCCAATGTTCCGTCATTTTTGACGGGTTACAGCTAGATATTTATTAATTGTGGAACGGTAATACTAATAAATATATACAGTGAATAGACAAAGGGTTAAACACTTCCTAAGTATCCCAGACAATTAATTTGCAGCGCAGTGCATTGTCTCAATCGAATGCCACGGTACAAGCCTATCAGGGAAACGTGCCGTGATCTAACCCCAGATTACCAGCATCCTGAATAGCAATCATCAACGTGTGAGCCAACCATAACATACAAAACAATAGAGACCTTTTCTTGACCGAATGGATACTTTGAGTCATTCAACCAGTCGCGAGTCCACAAAGAAAAACACGCTTCAGACAAATACATCGTACCACCCCTGCATAAAATGCATTCGATCGATTACGTATGGCTTAGTTTGTTCGACAATTAGATTCATTTATCTTCTATCCTGACTATTAAACGCATAACGTTTAGTTCTAAGTATCTGCTTGCTGCGTCAACTCAAGCATTGCTTCTGCAATATGATTAGACTTAAAGGTTGGTACAAATTCCTCGTGGTTATTCAAACAAATATTATGGTATCACTCGGTCGCGCGTCAGTAGTATCGGCACACCCTGTGTCCATTACCCAGCACAGATGCGCCGCACCTATTGCTAATGCCAGTAATATCAATACATATTTATACTGAAATGTATTAGATCATTTACTATTCGCTTACAAATACTGTCGTTATCGCTTGAAATTCCGAGATATTTTCAAAGAAATCAGATTATATTCATATTATTATAAACATATATAAAGTCTTGGACAAAATGAATGGCAGCAGCTAACCTTCTATCAAAATTTATATTACTTTATATATATGTCATGTAAATCATTAATCGTGACATTTCCTTCTGTTTTATTCGTATATAAATATAATATAAGGATTATGTTATATGATTTACAGGCTTTATGTTCGATCTTCTTCAAGGAGATACCTCTCTTTTCAACACTTTATTTAGTCTGGTTTAAGGCGACATCTAGCGAATATCGCTCTTAACCATAGACACCTTGAAAACAAAGTTATCTATTCTATTGAGTATTGACAACTCAATTCCTGGCGGGTTTTGACCACATTTTACCCATTATTTTCCTCCACTTATTTCTATCACACGCTGTTTCGCTCTGTTAGTCTTATGCTCAGCAATCACCTCGGTGATATTCTCTGCATAGCCCAACCATCGAAGATTTCCTATTTTAATAAATTTTGGAAATCTTGTAATGTATATTGTAACGAGATGCAAGAATCGGAGGGAATTACGCATTATCGAACTCTCTCGAACGCTTCACAACACTCTGGAACGCTTCATAAGACTCTGGAATTGACTGGAACATTCTCATAAACACTGGAAATGTCGAGTAAATACTAGAAAAGTGTAGAATGGTCTCGAATATTCGAAAACAACGTGTTTTGTATAAAAAGGCGAAGCGAGTGCCATGCGTATTTAACCGAGTGATGAAAAGCTTAGCGAAATATTCTCTAATGTAATCGATGCGATAGAAACAGCATAATAAAGAGTATATAATTTGTGCAAATAAGGAATTGGATAATTTGTGTGTGAAATATTCTAGAAACATTTAATGACTTTTTGAAATTTAAGAAAAGTGCATCGTTTAATTTTGTGTCCAATAGCTTAGTGTATTAAATATAGGTTGTAATTGTTTTTAGTATTTTTTTGTCTCTCATAACCATGATCAGATGAAAACTACAAATTGATCACATATCTAATTAATCAATGTATAGCTCATTGTAGTAGAGTTTATGCAAAAATAATTTATTTTTCAAACCTACCCAATGATACGTCTTAAAATTTTTCTTTCATAAACATTCAGTTTATATACACTATTTATTCATAGAACCCACGTCTCAAAACGCATACGCATACAGCTCTAGTTACGATTCTCGCTTACTATCTGTTTAAATATAATATTATACATTGCATATATATTGACTACTGCAAATACCATAAAACAACATTTTCTTTAATTCATACACAATCATTACATTTTTCTGTTTCAACCGGTTTGTTAATTAGTTACATTAACAATTTTTAGAATATTCATCCTGTTTTTTGCAAACAAATAATGCAATTTATTATTTTTTTTAAAGACCATAATGTCAAGACTCTTTCATCAACATATGAGAGGATTAGATGCAAAAGCATGTTTTTTTTTAGAATACAGGGTAACGAGTTTGAATGATTGTCTGGAACAGTGTCGATTTCATCATTGATAACTGATTTTGAATCGACTGGGACATTCTCGTAAATACTCGAAATGTCGAGAAAACTAGGAAAATGTAGAATGGTCTCGAACATTCGAAAACCAACATGTTTTGTATAAAAAGGCAAAGCGAGTGCTACGCATATTTAACCTATTGATGGAAAGTTAAGCGGAATATTCTCGAATGTAATCGACGTAATAAACATGTTTGTGTGTTTTAAAAGCATTTCATCAAATAATTAATTTTTAACTATCTTTAATTTATTTTCTCTGGCCTTAAAATCAGTTACAATAACGTTTATCTTAATTTTGTCTATTACATAGTGACTCTTTTGCTTCTAATTCCTTAATGTGAAAATAACAACCATAGTCGTGATTAAACTTACACTTGTGAGCGTATTACAATGTTAACTTTATTTAAAAATCTAATATAATCTTGTGGTGACTGTACCTGGCGTGTAAATTATTAATTTTAAGCTTCTTTATAATTCCCTTGTTCAACGTTTTAACTCTTAATTTGCTTATAATTCTCTACTGGGCGCTGTTAAAATTTGAAACATTAAAAATGAACGCAAAATAAATTTCACACTTATATCTTTAGTTGTTATAATTTCTAATAATTTCTAGACTCAACAACAGCAATATCCAAACAGTTCCAGCTTTTAAATGTAGACAGTTTTACAGAAAAAATTCTAATTGTTTACAATATAAAAAATAAAATCATATTAGCCCTCATCTTGCCCTTGATTCAAAATTTCACCTCTTTTTTTGAAAAACATAAACTACTTTATCTCTACGTGAGTTAAATAATAATTATATATTTTACTACTCAAGTTTCGAGAATATCATAATCTCTCATCGACTATCAAACTGTCGATGAGAGATTCTGATATTCACGAAACTTGAGTAGTAAAATATAAAATTATAATTAAACTTTAGTTTATATTTTCTGTTCAATTTAGTGATCATTACGTATAATATCCTACAACTTTAATGCCAAATGCATCCATAATTTAATCTCTTGAATTGAATTCAAGACTGTCGATAAAAATTCCCTCTAAAGAGTGTCTCTTCATACAATAGTAAGTAGAGTCGTCTAGCGACCTGCCTATCTGGTGACCATGAGATATGTGGTTTTGTTGTGTTCTTCCGAAAATACAATTCCATTTTGGCCGTGACTTCTGCGTTGACCTCTCCATTGGCGCATTGCCTAAGACAAGTTCTATTGAACTCGCCATACCGGCTGTGATTTCAAAATTATTGTCTTTTTTTAACATGCGCTGTGGAAATTAAAAAAAATAGTATGTTTTTACTAACCTGTGCCTTAAAAATCCAGAATCAGAACCTTACTTTCTTACGTATGGTGTGTTTTATTATCAATGTTGAGAAGTGCATTATTTCATAATGCTACTATACAGTATACATATGTTATAAAAGAAACGTTACGCATACGTTGTTTATCCAATATATTAATATATAAGACGGTTTCAGTTAGTAAATGAAGCATGCGTTGTACTTAAACATATATTTTATTTTATTTTATTTTATTTTTTATTTGTTTACGCCCATTAGGCTTTTACATAAAGAGTATAAAATAAATTTCAAAAAGCACATACATTAAAAGTTTCAGGAATAGCACCAAATCATGAGTATAAAAATTAAAAATGTAGAGTAGGTAACGAGCAGCAATGCGTATAGGCTTTTACATAAAAAAATATATCATAAAATTAAAAGAACATACATTAAACAATATAAATTACAAGTAGCAAATTATTAAAAGTACCAGGAATAGCACCAAAACATGAGTACAAAAATTAAAAATATAAAGTACAAAGCGGCAATGTGTACGAAAAATATATATTACCCACCATTACATATTAACAGCTGAAGTCAGTAACGAAGCAGTATTGCCTCTTTAAGTGTGAACTTTACTTTCTCCAGACTGTCGACGAAAATGTCAATCATGCAACCATATTCATTACAAGTTCCCAATATTCTGTGTATCACAGAATTTGAATGATAGTTAGTATTGCAATTGTTGCGATGGAATGTGACAATTTGTCGCGTTCTATGTGTGGAAGGGATATTATATTCGATACATGCCACAAGGTCAGGGCTGTCCAACATATTGTTTACAATTTTGTAAAGAAGAACTATATCATAAATTTTTCTTCTATCATATAATGTGAGTAAATTTAGTCTCTTCAATATGTAATTGTATTCTATGTTTTGTATTGGTATGCTTAACTTGTAGTTAATGTATTTGAGAAATTTGCGTTGGACACGCTCAATACTGTCTATATGCCCATTATAATATGGGGACCAAACTGATGAGCAATATTCTAATTGGCTCCGGACAAGAGACATGTATAACATTTTAATACTTTCAATTGATTGAAATGGGCGTGATGTCCTTAAAATAAATCCCAGCAATTTTAGAGACTTACAAGTTATCGCATTAATATGATTAGTAAAAGTAAGTTTCGAGTCGAATAATACCCCTAAGTCTCGAGCCTAAGTTAATATTAAGATTTATAATTTATTTTCGCGAATTTTATGACATATTAAAATCCAAATACTACAATAATAATTGTGATGGGAATATTACGAGCTGCATATTTTATTTCGACTTATTTTATATACATTTTTATTTAATTGTAGCTTATTTTAATGTATTAATTGCACGCCGCTGGTATATATGCATTTTTCAAAATAATATATACAAGATCGTAGCTTAAATTTAAAACAATAAAAATATTCATCATCACCATCTTCATACCCTTGCCCTAGTAGGGTCGGGATCCCAAAGATTCGACAGGGCGTTTCCATGTTCCCTTGTCTTGCGCTGCTTCTGCACCAGTCAACCAGTCTAGACCAATTCTGTTTTCATTCACATTTTTCTGTTACCTTTCTTAGCTTATAAACTCGTAATATTCCATGATTTTCAGCATCTCTTTGGGCATGTTACACTGTGCTAATTCTGTAAAAATATTGATGTGATTTATTTTAATTTTTATAATACTTATCTTTTAGTTGTCTTATTATTACATCTTCAGCGATTTCGCATACACCTTTGAGTTTATAATCGGTGCAACCTTCATCTATGGCATGATTTTTATTATCTTTTTTTTTTCTTAAGCTTGTCAGCCCAGCTTATTTATGAGGAACTTCTGCTTCCATCGTCAAGCCAGGAATGTCACTGTATGAGTCTGGTCCATATCTCGTCCGTAAGCCTCGTTACACCACGACCAACATAGTAATGTTTAAGACCTCTATATTTTTTCGAATTCTTTTGTTTTGTAATTATTTTTAAAAATATCGCAGTAGGTTCACATTTTTAATTTAATTAATGCAGGTTTCTGGCTTGTATTTTCACGCGTTGATATCATTAAATCAAAACTTTTTGTGACTTACTTGCTTTATACGAATAAAACGTTTTTTATTTTTAAACTGGTTTATTATTCTGAAAATCGGTTACTGTGTGAAATAACAGCGCGCCAAACTGTGGTAATAATAACTACTGACAGACAGGATACAAATTAGTAAATCACATTAACTGTCAGTATTCATTAGTAAGACACGGTCTGATGACAAAATATGAACGCAACCACGCTAATGGTCGTGTAATACAGTACCTACTTGCAATTTTATAGAGAAAATAATTTTATTTTCTATTAATTTATATAATTTTTCTACCAGTTTTAATACCCTATAAATATTAGCAATATAATTGAAAATTTTGGATTGACATTTTATTAAATTTAAATAAGGAAATGCATGTTAATTATAAATACGTTTCATTTAAATTTCCAACACGGTTTTAAAGTAAATTTTGTGATTAAACCTTGAATTCAGTAAATTTTAAATTACTAATCCTGGGTGACTGCGTTTTTTTTTAATTTTTTGGATATTTCTACCTTTGCTTTTATACCCCACATATATGATATATTTAAATCATGCATAGCACGCGATACGTAATGACGACCACACAGTAATGGTAACCGCAGTGAAATGAAATTTGCTTTAACTTATTTACTAGATTAAAATACATATTTTTGAATAATCAGTGTATTTGCTTACTGCTTTATTTATCGAATCGTTCTAGAATTTCACATTTCTTCAAATACGGGCTAATTAAAATATGCGACGCACACTTAACGTTTAACTTATTATTTTTTCTTAAAAAATAGTTTTAGGTCTACTTTACTTTTTTTGACTTACGAGTATTCATGAAAATACTGAGTACATACTTTTAATTTCTATATTTTTGTATTTATATAAAATATAAAGCTGTGTTGTAAATTTAAGGATAAATGAGATTTTAATTATTTTTTAATTGGCTATACATTTGATTGATTCTATGTAAATAACGAAGCTTCCGTTGTTTTATGTAAATAATTCAAATTTGTCAGTCATTCAAAGTAGAATGTAATTATTTATATAATGATTCGTGAAATACAAAATATATTTAACTAGCTGTGCCCGCGCGGCTTCGCAAGCGTACATTTTTAGTATACTATTTGGATTGTCATAGAACTTTCGCGAACCTTCTAGAGCATTCTCCTTCCAAAACGTTCAAGAAATATATTGAATGTACAGGAACCTTCTAGACTCACCGACACAGTCGGCGCGCCTATTTTGAAACAATCTGAAGCATTTGCGGCCTTCCCATAAGAAAACAATGTGCTAGAAAGCACATTTTCGTCACCCACTCCCACCCACGCACAGCCACCCCCACCAAACTCGCACATTTTTAATGGGACACCAAGGGCTACCCACCACCATAACCACCAGGGGGTGGTAGTATCTGGTTGTGAAGATAACTTGGCGGATAGGGAAACGCGGGTTTCTTTCTATATATATATATTGATTTTGTAAGATATATTCATTTAGTCGAGGCGTATATTGCTTTATTTTGCGTGTAGTAATAACAATACTATTGCGCACGCATCTGACCCTCGTTGCCTGCATTATTTCTGAAAAAATGCTCCATTCCATTCATGGTAGTGTGCGTATAATTATTTGAAGTAGGCCCTTTAAATCGACCCAGAAAGCCTCTTCCGACCCGCTGGCCTTATTTCCCGACACGGATCGCGCGGAGCCTGTTCGGGGGGTGCGGGTCGGACATTCCCCGCAAAGTGCTCGAGAATGTTCTCCGAGTGCCAGGTGCAATGGTGCTGATGGCGCGGTTAGCCGTGCGATCATTCAATCACAATAAAGCTGCGTTTCACAGTTTCCAGCCATCTTTGCGGTCGGCGACCGCCGCGCCAACAGGCAGATTAAATTGGTCGCGTTCGTGGCAGAAAAGTAAAAAAAATCAGTACGTCAAGCTTGAAAGGACAGTAAATCGTCTTGTACATTCAATTTTATTTATTTACATGTACACAAGGGAGCGCAAGATTTGAGTTTACATTTCATTATTCAAATGTTACTTACTTACTTACCATCACGCCGTTTCCCCGTAGAGCGCCACACTCTTCTGTCCTGACATACAACCCTCGCCTCATCCGCATTCATACATCTTCGCATGCAAGCTCGCCGGTTGTTGAGACTTCTAACGGGACCATCTTCCAGTATCTGGTTGATCTGGTCATGCCACGTCTTCCGCGGTCGCCCTCTCTTTATGGCGCCATCAACACTCGCATTATATATCTTTCTTACCATTCTTTCCTCATTCATTCGCTCAACATGCCCAAGCCATCTGAGCGACCCTTTTTTAATTCTATTAATTATGCTAAGATCAGCTTTAAATTTATTGAAATGTTTACATTATATTTTTGTGTATTACACTGTATTCTTAAAGGGTTCACCACGAAGAATAAAATTTAGGTAAAAATTAGTTTATATAATTAATACAAAATTAACTTTGTTTTTACCACTTTTGTATTGAAAAATATCAACATGTTTCAGAACCCATGGCCCCATGGTCAGGACACAATTGTATACTAATAAATTAAATTCAAAAATCGAAGTATAGACAATTAAAATATAAAAATATATATAAAGGTAGGTACGGAAAATGATTAATAACGGGCTCTGAAATATGTTGATTTTTTTCTGTGATGAAAACAAAGTTCATTTTTATTAATTAATGTCACCAAAAAATTATTATTGATCGTTCAAAGAATATTTTTTCTTCTGAATGAAGGTTTGAAATTTGTGGTGACATTATTATTAAAATAAAACACAAATCACTTTGTTTTCACCACTTTATTAGATATACAATCTACATTTTTCGAGAACAATGTCCTCTTCTTCAGGATTTTTTGTGTACTAAAATTGAAAAAAATATAAACCATGCAAGTGTGTTATGGCGAAGGAGATGGTGAGGGGAGGAGGTGGGTAGGACGTGTTAATTACGGAATGTCATCTGAAGGGGATGGAATATTCAGTGGAAAAATATTCAATAGTGGGTTATGCACAAATTTTGTCTGGTTATTTATTATATTTGAATTATTATTAACACTTTTCCTAATTTCGATTATTTCTAGATTATCTAGGATCTTATAACTAATATGTAAAAATTATCAGAAACATAGAAAAAAAATATATATCCAAAATGATTGATATTAATACCTCCATTGTTCCTTCAACATTTTCGACTCATAACTGGAAGTAGTTATGCAGAAAGCGACCAACCCAAAAAATATGAAATTTAGCTTCCAAAAATTTGAATCTACAAATTCGTCAATATTTAATTAATTATTGCATATTTTAAAAAAAGGGTTCATTGTAAATAAATTTTTTATGGTTTTTTAATATTTCATTTACGAAGATACGATGCGTATTACAGGTTGGATTCTTTATATAAAATGTCTGATTCTTTCTACAAACAATTCTATCCGAGGCACGATTATCATCGTGTTGTATCAGGAGAATTAAAAAGGTGCTAATGCATCTTATTTATAAATTTAAAGCCCCAGAAAATATTCAAACCACTTGGACATTTTATGAGTTAATTTAACACTGGTGGTCGTGATGTGGATTAGAAAAATACTGAATTTACGAAAAACCGTAACACATACTCATTTTTGTGGGTTGGTCGCGTTCTGCATAGCAACGTCCAACTTAAGGCAGGAATCTACCTGTAAATATTATGGACTGACTGTTACATCCTGTAAAATAAAATACCAAGGCATAATTCGTCAATACCTTAACAATAACAATGGGTTATTTTCAAAATCAATTAATATTTTTATTTCTTTCAGAGTATTTTGAGTTTCTCTAAATTTATCAGAACACAGAGCTGGATTTTGTCCCATGTAAAGGATATATATAAAGGATAGCTTGTCTTGTGGTTAAGATATCTCATTAATGACATCTGTGTTTAATTAAGGGGAATGAAAAA
This sequence comes from Agrypnia vestita, assembly GCA_016648135.1. Classification (NCBI taxonomy): domain Eukaryota; kingdom Metazoa; phylum Arthropoda; class Insecta; order Trichoptera; family Phryganeidae; genus Agrypnia; species Agrypnia vestita. The sequence continues at coordinate 70,464 of JADDOH010006121.1, read as the reverse complement.
GCTTTGGATGCCGGTCGCGCTAACGCGTAAAACTTCAATATATACAATTTCCAAAAATTTGATAGATGTGGTACTCTAGCATGGGTGGAAATGGTCAACGTTATATTGTATAAAGTGATACTGGTCGTAGGCCTTATGAACACCCAAAGGCTTCCATACCTATTCTCCATAAAAAATATATACAGTCGAACTCGGTTATAAGGAGCGCGACGGGACCGACTAAATTTGCTCCTTATAGCCGGGACTCCTTATATCCGGGATAGGTAAATTTCACTTTCTAAATTTTTTTGACTGTGATGTTATTTTCAAGAGCAGCAAAAAAAAACGTCCTTAATTTTCCAGAGCAATGAAACTGTAGAAGACGATAGTGAAAACTTTTTACAGACTTCGGAATTTTTGGTGCCGCGTTCTATTTCACGAATAATTTCGACTTTTTCGCGAACCGAGAGACACTTTCGTTTGTTAGTGGACATGTTTCCGATAGAACAATTCGCGTTTAACTTATTAGGCTTTCAAATGCTAATACAGTAAACTGCATAAAACAAACTTTCACCTCAATTATTTTGGAAACACCCCCAATAATCGGAGTTATATGACAGTTCTCAAAATTCAGTTCGGCATCCCTTTGATAAGAAATGCCGACAACTATTGTTTGCCTGTGCACGTGGCATTTTCGGACACACTTAATTAGGGTTCATTTTTGTGTACATCATAAAATGAACCCTAATTAAGTGCGAGCCGCTTCAAAAGCAAAGTTCATTGTTATGAGTACGTATTTGTTTTTTTTTCCGTAACTCAAGCAAATATGTATGCGGAGTTTCTAAAATTTGCTCCGTATATCCGGGAATCGCGCTCCTTAAAACCGAGAACGACAGTATGGGAATATGCGCAAAACAAAATCAATTCACAGTTTTGCTCACTATAGCCGAGATCTCCTTATACCCGAGCTCATTATAACCGAGTTCGACTGTAATTTTGTCTCTTTGTGAAATCTATAATATATTTTTGTTTCTGTTTCTCTAAAATGTCACCAAACACAAAGTCAAAGTGTTTGCTTAATTAAATACGAACAAAAGCTGTTAAATTATTTCCACCGTAACGGTTTGTTTCTTGACTATGACTGCGAATATACAAGAAATGCAAAAGTTTATTTACCTGGCGGTTCTTCGCGGAACTCGAGTTTATGTAATGAAAACAAGACATTTAAGTGTGTCATTGTCATAGCGAAAAGGTGAATAGCATTTCATCGGGAATTCTTATCCGCCTCGGACAGGCCGGAGAGCCGCGCTAAAACTGTAATCAAATATTTCTCGAGCCTGGCTGCCCGTACAATGTTGCAAAAGTACCCGATTTCACCGGGCATTTATATTCATACAAGAACATTATATGTAAAAGGCTGATCGCTTACCGAGAGCATCTTCATTTCCCGAGATGTCAATACAAGTTCAATATTGTTATTTCAGCAGTAAATCCCGCATCTCGAAACTAAACCTGTAATTTGAGATCTTCATATTTGTACGTACAAGTGATTTCAAGTCTTGTTTTTAATAATGAGAGACATACATATAAACAAGGTAGACATAAATATAAACAGAGCTAGTAGATATTTAGATTTAGTATAGTTTTACAGGTAGTTTTACAGGTAGTTTTTTGCTCGATTTATGAGTCAAAAATGTTTAAGCAACATTGTCTAATATTATCAATAGTTACAGAGATAGGCTAATTACTTCAAAATTTGCATTTTTTTTCAATATTTCTAAATCGAAAATTAAATATTCATTGGCTTTAATACAAGTCAAATTAAATTATCACTATCTTGCAGAAATTTGAAAAATATTTTTTGCAAGGTTGTTATTATTTTATTTGAATTGTATTAAAAGCAAATGAATTTATAATATTTGATATAAGTTAATATCAAGAAAGTCCAACATTTTAAATAAGATAAATAAAAAATATGTAAAAGTCGATTACATGCATTACTATTGATATTAAGACACCGTTGTTTGCTCATTTTTAACTCATAATTAAAACAGAAATCTACCTATCAAACATTGTAGATAAACTAGTACTGAGTAGCTCGTTGGTCTTATGGTTAGGACACTGGTCTCGTGATCCAAAGGTTGCGGGTTCGAACCTCACTCCAGACTAGCAAGTTAGTCCTATTTTCATAGCACAAGCGTTAGCTTAGTTTGAAAATAGTAAGAATATTGATGTGACACGTATTCCGTGTTCACATCTCTATTTTTTTAAAAAAAAAAAGAAAAACTATTTTACTCCCTGTATTTAGTCCTTCGTTAATTAAATAAATAAACATCTATTATTTCATTTTCATAAAGCTTTCAACTTTATATTACGCAATGATTCCCGAATTCTTTGGATAACACACTCCAGATAACGTCATGTTCGTATCCGGGTGGTAGCCAAATATTTTTTCTATACACCTATCACTGTTTTCTATATATCTTTCTAATTAGCATATCTATTTCTTTTAAATATTGAGAAAATATGTTTTTCACAGAAAAATATATTTTATTAATTGAAAACTATCCGTGTCATTTTGACCATATTATTACACTTTCTCCATCCTATAATCTTATTTCTTGGACAAAGACGTGGGTGATCTCCCACGTTCGTAATTTTCTGCTTTCATTGGTGACTTATGCACCTTTTAACAAGTTCGTTTTGCAATATGAGTAGAGTAATTGCACGTTTTGACGAGTGTGTATAGTCATTCCCCACCACTCTCCCGGATATCCCATCCACCTCATCCATGGATTAAATGAAAATATTGTTATAATTGATAAAAAATGAACTTTGTTTTCACCACTTTTGTATTGAAACATGTTGATATTTTTCAATACAAAAGTGGTATAAACAAAGTTCATTTTTATTAATTATGTTAATCATGTCACCACAAAATTATTGTCCTCAGTTTGAAGAAAATATTGTTATTATTTAGCGGTTTTGCAAAACAATGGCGAACAGGGGCACCTTCCCCCATAAACTTCTTTTTAACTAAATCTCAAATATAAAAACCCGTCAAAAATGACGGCCTTTTTATATTTGCATTTAATCTTTACATTGATTTGTTATATAATTAATTAGTCAGTATTAACACACATAACAATAAGATGAACTCACCCTTTCCTGTTAATCCAAATGAGCTGCGCTCTCTAACTACTGAAATTTTACTTAGTTGGCTTCAGATTTTCACAAAGTGTTAATTGAAATTTAACCTTTGTAACAACAAAAAATTATCAAATATAAAATTATTTATAGCGAATAGTACGTTTGCGTTGGCGTATAAACAGCGCCGTCTGACAGTGTTAGTTTCGTTAGCGTCGTTTCGGTCACAAATTAAGACTGCGAGCGCCATCTAGCGTGGCGTGACGCCATCTGGTAGCGTTAGCAACGGGCATTGTTACATAGAAAATTATGTATTGGAATTTTGAATGCACTAAAAACTAAAAATGCATTAAAAATGATCTAACCAGAATTTTTTTTAAATATCAGAGACAAAGAACTTCTAAAATGTATTTTTATTTTGCACTATTTCCTAAATTTCTAATAAATTTAACTTATTTATAACACAGTTTTAAAGAGGATATTATTGTTTTAATAACTGTTTGATTTACAGCAAAAGTTTGCGCCATGGGATGAAAGTTTTAGCCTAATCATTCTTTAAATCTGGTCATATATATTTTTACATACTTTTATTTTGTTTCACTTGTCTGTCGGCGAGAAATCTTGTAATCAATACTTGACCCATTTCCTGACCAACAACCGCTATGAAATTTGGCAGCGAGACGTATTCCTGATAACAATACAATAATCATTCATTCATTGTACAAAATCAGTTTTTGTGTTTCATTTGGCAGCGAGACATATTCCTGATAACAATACAATAATCATTCATTCATTTTACAAAATCAGTTTTTTGTGTTTCATTTCAGAAATGATCCACCATTTATCCGATATTTTTACTGCACTTTAGCAGTCCGTGTGCATTGTCAAGACGCGCGGCGTTGTGTAGTTTTCCCTCGATGGTCGTCCGTTATGAGGCTCGCCCGGATATCTTAACAGATTTATAAATGTATTCAGATGTCTCCATTCACTTGGATACATCCGACACCAGCGTCCCCGGTGGATCCCAACGGTTATTTATGTGGATTTAACCCCTACGCAGTCAACTCGCGTACCGTAAGAAATTAAAAATAAATTAACATCATATATAACAATAAAATTATAGTATTGAATGGAAATATTTATCTTATATATCTTCCCATTTCTTATTACTCTACTTGAGTTTAATTATAAATTATAGTTCTCATGTTTTGACTCGTTTTTGTTACGTGATATGGAGACTAAATAAAACAGCAGAATGGTTACGAGGTTCTCAAATATATTCACAGGTGTAATAAATGTGTCGACCGACCCCAACAAGATCCTGTGCTAACCGCACGCCAGCTAGAAGGAGCTGGCGCTCAATCTATACAGCAGCGCCACCTTATAATCCCGTTAAGTTGGCCTACCCGAATATACACCATAGTTTTTCACTGGTCCTTTCGAAGCATAAGTACCAATATGGAAGCTTTTGCTCTTAAAATGGAAAATATATTTTTAGGATAACCTAAAAATGGTTAATTATTAAATAATACACAACTTGGTATACACCACTAAATTTTTATTTCTTAACCTCTACGATGTACTCTTATTAAGATTTTTAAATAGCAATGGATACTCGGAATTTGAAAACCATTTGCTGGGACATGACCATACTTTCGACATCAATTTAGGTCTTCAAATTTTACAAAATAACAAAAATAATAGACAATTAGATAGTTTTGAAATTTTAGAAATAAGAAGAAATATTAACCTCAATAATATAATAATAAACAGTCAAATTCAATTCCCAAACAACCCCATACTTAACATTTTTCCAATTATAAATAAAAAAAAACAAAGTTGACAATCCCTTAATTATTCCCTAACAACACCCCTCTCCTACCCCTTTCTAATTACTCCGCCTACTCTCCTCCCACTAATTAACTATATATTTATAATGTAATAATTTTTAGTATACATTGTATCCTCCTGAGGAAGGTAACTTCGTTCCCGAAACTTGTAGAGGTGAATAAAGAAAAATTTAGTGGTGTATATGTTATTTAATTATTAAATATGTCACCCCAAAGTTATAAATCTTTCATTGAAGAAGTAAAATATGGTTTTTACACCGCAGATATTTACGGAAATATTAGAGGTTTAATTGGTTTGGTAAACGTGTGTTACTGTTTGGTTAATGAAGGGTTAAGGTACAGAATTGCAGTTGTAGTCACGTCGCACTAATAAACATCCATGAATACAGCAGAAAGGTTCACATAACGCCCCTTTGGAACAACACGGCATCATCTGACATCGAGCTTCAATGTTTTGAATATTAATTTTTCTACTTCTTCATTGGTTTGTCATCGTAAAATACGTGTTGCATCTACACAATTTCACACACCAACAAAGTCAAACGAATGTGCCACGAAAATAGGACTAATTTTGTGGTATTTTGAACCGCGGCTCGTATCACCAGGCGAACATCTTACCACTTGACCAATAAGCAAGCATATATTTCACCAATCTACAAGGCTTTCTAGTCCTTTTTTGTTCTAATGGCTATACATACTTACTTCGGCTGAGGTACCCAGCCTATTATAATTTTAACTTTTTTTCGACTGACTACGTCTACGAATTTGGTCCTACTGAAAAATAAAGTACTTATATATGTATTTTATAGAGCTTTACGTTACAATTAACAATTTGAAGACAATGGCGTGAAGATAAAATAATTTAGAATAGGAAATTGGCCGTCGAATTTATTAAAAAACATGTACTCATTGCGTATGTTTAATATACAGGGTGTCTAATAGCTAGTAGTTAAAACTTTGGGGCAGTGTTCCTCATGCAATTATGAATAAAAAATATTATTTTAACTTTGGGTGAAATTTTGACAGTAATGGAGATAAGCGACATCAGTTGTCAATTGTCAAACTAACACTCTTTGTTAATTTGGCAATTGACAACTGTTAACATATAACATTTTCAAACTAAAAGTAGCTTTTTAAAGCGATAAATAGTATAAAGAGAAAACGTAAATATTTCGCTAACGTAGCTGTCATCGCTCCAATATGGCGAAAATTGCGCCAAACTGACAGCTGGGCATAGAATGCAGTTGGGTTGACCAGTACATAACCAAAAAAAGATATGGCGAAATTTACAAACAATTTTGAAACACAAATATGTATATTAAAAATTAATAATCGTTTATAAATATTAAGTACATTATTTTTATAAGTGACCTTTCTTATTTTACGTGTATAATATTTCTACACATTAAATATTATCTGCTTGTATTTTAAAATAATCCACACTTCTCGGTACATTCTACGATTTCGCCATTTGTTTTTTTTTCGTGCTGGCAATGGAAACACACGCAATACTACCGACATTTTTAAGGCAATTATCATATAGATACTTATGAAAAACAAGAGTCGTCCATACTTGTCTCATAAGGTCACTCCGAGGATAATCCGTTCTGTGGTACCTTGAACTTGCGGATGAGACCTGTTGTCCAGGTTGAAGTTATAGTACCTATCAGCACCATAGGCGTAGGTCAGAATAACGAGGACGTCCTGATTGAAGTATTTTGTTTTGAAGCATTGTGGAATTTTTTTTTCACAATTTTGAATTGTCCATTATTATCTGCTCTTTTTTCGGTGATGTTTTTTTTTGTATAATTTGACGTTTGTCAAAATGTACTTCTTTAATTGGGTTAGAAAATTAAAATTCGCATTGAAAACGCACACATATAAGCCACATTATACTGGAAAGTCATTTCGCGATCTCTGCAATCTTTTCGGCGTAAGTACGATTAGCGAAAGAGCATGCCGAGAGCGGCTTGTTTGCTTCAGAGCTGGTTATATCAGCTTATACGACAAGTCTGGAAAGGATTTTGATGACCAGTCTCTTCTGGCGTCCTCTATGCACCACTAGGAAACTGGACAATGGACGCTCTTCCAAGCAAATGGGAAGAAGTGAAGGAAAAAACTTCATTTCAGAATGACAAGTACACGTTCACCAGTTCGAACACTACAAAGTGTGCGCGAACCATTACGCACTCCATCTACTTCAATAAACTACATGAAGTGAGCTAATTGTAGTACTACATAATTGTGCGTATAGCTAAATATTATCGTCTACTTCAATGAGTTATAAAAAGTACTACTTAAATACTATACTATTACAAAATTTTCAAATCCGTTGGTGAGGGGTTGTTTTAGTTTCCAAAGATTTCCCAAAATTTTCAAATTCATGGGGGGGGGTTGTTTCAGTTTCCAAACAACTTTTTTTCAGTCAGCCACCACAGACATTTCGGCCGTTTTATTCTCAAGTATTCCTGGCGATGAGGAAGGGACGATTTCAAATAAATGTTTTATATTCAACTTCGCAAAAATATCGGCTAAAAATTTCACATTATTAGAAAAGTCACACTTCAATTTTAAATTTGAAGTGTGCAGTTCACATTCAAACGTGTGAAGTGTACACTTAAGTACAATGTAGTACTAAGTACAGAGCGGACCTATCACTAATGGGAAGCAGTAATTAACATTAATGGTGACTACGCCACGGGTGATAGTTGTACACAATTTGTTTTGAGTTTGTTATCGTTATTAGGTTATGTTACAATATAATTTTTAGAATATGGTAGATAATTGAATGTCTCCAAGTGGGACCCTTATTGACATTTATCGAGAAATCACAGCTACGGTGGCTGGGTCATATCTTGCGGATGCCGGCAGATAGACTTCCAAAGCGGGTATTCCAGGCAAGACCAGAAGGCAGAAGACTAAGGGAAAGTCCTAGGAGGAGCTGGCGGAAACAATTGGAGGACTGTTGCAAAGCGAGGTTGCAATTAAATTGGACTGACGTGGAGAGCGCAGCCCAAGATAGGAAGAATTGGAACCTCCTATGCGGTGCAGGGACCCCGACTCAATATGAGGGGTAGAAGAAGAAGAAGAAGAAAATTAGATAACTAAGCATCAACCTAATTCCTTAAACGTCGAATAAAACTGAAGAATAATTTAATAAAATTCCAGGCATTCACTTTTTTCTTCTACTCAAAAATTTGTCTAACTGCACTTTCACGTTATTGCGCTCCCTGCAACGATATTATGTTTGTGATGAAGTGGTAAAGTAATAACCATAGCGCGATGAAAAAGAAAATATTCTCTGTGCTTACGAAAGTTTATGGTGTAATAACTAGATAACCATTACCGTCGACAGAACAAATTCATGATCAGTACAATTTACTTAGAGATTACAGAAAATACGGGCTTAATGTATATCCATTTAGCACTAGTTGTGCAGATGGCAAATCACGCCTATTGATAAGGCAAAGGTACGAAATTAAGATTATTTTTTGATTGTAAGTGATTTTATTTTCAACAATATTTTTATATGCATATTCTGAGAACACAATTACTAAAACATATCGTCCCCTTAGAGGTAAAACTCACTAAGCATTTATTGCATTTATTTAGGTTATTTATTTTATTTAGTTATGTTTTAGGTTAATAAATACTAACAACTTATATAAAATACTTATTTTTATACGTGGCGGAGGTTATTGTCATGGGGGTTAATTGTCGGGGAGTTATTTGCACAGAGGGTTAATTGTCGGGGGGTTATTTGTACGGGGGTTAATGTCCAGGGGGGGTTTGACGGAGGGTTATTGTCCTGATACCAAGATGACGACGATGACATTTAATCAGATGACCCCTTGGCAGTCCTTTACTATTTTTATTGCACCTGAAATAAAAATCACCGTATATCGCCACTTGTATAATTGCTATTATTTATATATTATCCTTGCAATTTAAAAAAAGGTTTAGAACAATATCATTTTTAAAACAATCTTCAAGATGCTGTTTATGTGGGAGTTGTATTTCGGGTCGAGGGAAGAGGTAAAGGCTACCAACAGTCGAAAGTGTAATCAATCTAACTCGTTACGAACCTGTTTTGTACCTGACTGAAATGTAATAAAAAATATTATTTATGATTAAAAATTTACTCGTCAATAAAATATTTTTCCGAGGTGTCGATAATTATTCATTCACATCGTAAAATCAGCACGATTAATCTGATTGCTGTCATGACTTTATTTATATCATTATTAAAAAAGAAATGTAAATCATAAATGTTTAAAAGTAAATTTTCCCTCTGAGATTAATTTCTCCGAGTCTTTTAAAACCAAAAATATTTTGATATTTTATTTGTTTTTTTCGAAGCACCTTCAAAACAGTATTTTTTTAATTCTAAGAATAATTTGATTCTTTTTTTAATGTAGAGATACGAACATCTTCTTTCTCTTCTCTTCTCCTTTTTACCATTTAATTTATGGTCGGCTCTCCTTTCTTCTCCACGATTCCCTATTCAGTCCAACTGGGATATGAATATGGAATAGGTGCCATATTAATATTTTTAAGATTTTTGAACACTAAGCTAACTGCTTTCTTTAAATCATATTCAAGGTAATCAAACATAATAATTTCGTTGTCTGTCTGTCCGTCCGTCTGTCCGTCTGTCTGTATGTCTATCCATGTAACTTCGTGTAACGTCCGTAATTTCGTTCGAATTCAAGGCTAAAAATACTAAATTAAACGGCCAGAGATGGAGTTTGAGCCCCTGGCCCACAAACCCGAACCGGCCGCTCAACGCATGTTGCTACGGCCGCCTCTCCGTGGACCGCCAAAAAGATACTCTAAATATATATACTAAGGCTTAGCAAAGACGCGAACCAATGTTCCTTCATTATTGACGGGTATTATGGAATTTTTTATGTTTGAATTTCAGCTTTACATTAATTAATTTTTTTCATGTCCTGGTGGTATAAAATTAAAACATATAATTCTCCTTCGTAAGTCAATTTTTATTTTATACAATAACACATATTATAAAATCAATGAACTCAGCCTTTCTGTTAATCCAAAAAATCTATGATATCTAATTCTATTTCAGTTTTTCACAAAATGCCAATTAAAGTTATATAAATTTCACAGCTTATAACATTATCGCAAAATTGTATACCTAATATATTAGGGTGTAAACAACGTTATATGTAAGAGACGCACATTGTTACATAGGGAAATATGTTATATTCTTAAGACATTGTGTATTACTTTTCCGTATTGTAATTAATATAACATTTTGTATTAAATTTGTATTTGTGTTGTAAATTTTACTCTTTTAAGGTGATGTTGAAATATTTCAGATAGCAAGTATTTCTTAATGTTTTCCCAAAAATAATTGCACAATTTATCAGTAAATTTTACATTGCAAATATCAAAATAAATACATTGTGTTAAGTATATATTTGAATAACAAGGCTGTATGTAGGTACAAGATTAACCGAACGAGATGAGCGGTCCATACGAAAAAACCAGTTAGTTATTGAGGTCACCTGTACTACCTGATCTCAGGTGATGGTGGATCTCGGATGCTGGCGTGGCCTGCTTCCGATGTCAAGATCAAGGAAATACTGCATTTTATACGGAATCATTTATCACAACATTAAATTACTTGCCTCATTATTATTCATGAGTTCAAACAAAGGTTAAATATTATAAATAAAAATAGACAAATTTATAAATTAGAAATTGTTAGGATTTTCTTACACCCGCCTTTGTGCGTGTTGCTATTAGGTAATACATTAATTTTAAAACACACATCTCTGAATTTTGATTCGTGATTTTCAAATTTTATGAATAATGTTTTATTTATATAATTAATAAAAATGATCTTTATTTTCACCACGTTTGTATTGAGAAATATCTACATATTTCAGAGCCCACGGCCTCTTAGTCAGAATACAATTGTATACTAACAAATTAAATTCAAAAATCTAATATAGATGATCAAAATATAAAAATATACACCTACGTATCTGATTTTAGAAAACTGAAGAGAGGAACTGAAATATCATGTATTTTACATAACAAAAATATTATATTTTAACACAAAAAAGTCATAACCAAGCTGATAGCTAACTTTTGAGGGTCTCATTTTCTACAAAATAATTATAAAATTATTCTTCGCTTAATTCCTTAATTATACTCGAAATGTAAATTTTGGTACTATGATCATATTTTATTGTTAAAGTTTTTCGTACATATCAAGTCAGCTCCTTTCCTCCAGAATCTTCTTCATTTAATTAAGTGATATTCTATACTAATACGTAATTCATAATGTAAAATTTAAAAGTGATATTCTTGGACGGTTTTTTTCTCCGTCACAATACGAGGTGTGTTCGCTTAGCTAACTTTATCAAATAGAAGCTCAGTCACTGTCAACCAACCAACCAAAACAACCAAAACAAGGCAACCCGCTTAGATCGTCCGACAACCACAACGGCATAGTGAACCCAATAAACAAGTATCGGTACACAGTGAACGGCCTACTTCGGACAAACTCAGGCAGCTTCCGAATGGTCCATCTCACACTGGATCTTCCGAAGCGAGTTACGACACATCTTACGTGTGGAGAGTACTAACCACTAGTTATGTATTACTTCCTTGTACACACGATTCTTATCAACTGTAACTAAAAATTTCGTATTGATGAATTTGGCGTTTACATTGTAGAGGTTATTCATGATGATTGGTAATAGTTATTTAATAAATTGGATGGGTCGATCATTTATTGGGACACTCACCCAAATAAAGTAACAATCTTAATGTCAAGCCAGGTAACATATTATGTAAGAGGAATCATGATTTCATGTAAACACTGTTATTTGTGCTATAATGTTGACGATGATTTATATTTTGCTGTAACCATTTTTTTTTAAATATATAATGGTTTGTATTTCGCGAAATCTAAATTGTAAACTTCGCCCGTCTCAATACAGAGATTTCTAGTAATACAGGCATAGTAAAACTACATACATCGAAAATGAATATTTTATAATAAATAAGTTTTCTGAATTTGCGAACCACATCTATGATAATTCATTCATGAACATTCACGGATTCATTCATTCATTTAGGTACCACTAAACTTCTCCATCCCGTTGCGCGTAAAAGCAATAAAATGAATAGTGTAGAAAGTTAAGGAATCAAAAAAAATTTAATCTCGGTACTAATTTGCTAAACAATATTACTTTAATTAACTCGTCTCCTCTTCTCTCAATATTTCCGTTGACACCAATAACTCCAGCTCATATAGACAGTACCTAATCAATTTATTATTGGTATTTCCACCTAATACATGTAAAAATTGTACATTTGAAAGTAGTTTTATACTTCATCTCTCGATGAGAGATTCTGTTACTCTCGAAAAAAAGTAGCAATTTACTAAATTTTCATTTGACTCATGAAGGAGTACCATAGTTTATATATTTTACCCCAATTTAATCATTAATTTTCTTATTGTTTTATTTTTTATTTCATTATTGATAAACGCGTCAAAAGCTTGTACGTAATGTATTTTATAGAAATTATATCGTTTAACGTATTCCCAAACTATTCACTGATAGAATTTTAGGAAAAAATATTCAGAACTTCATATATGTGATAATGTTCCCAGCAAACTAATTTACTTATTTTTTTATTATTATTTAAATTTAAAAACTTGCATAATTTAAAATTTATTTCCAAAAAAAATTAGTTCTGCGTGGCTTTTTTAATGTATGTACGCCCCTGCTCAATTAATGTAAAATATTATAATACATTCATGACTATTTTTGATTTTATAGCGTTAAGTTTGTGGTTAGACATAATTGGTAATTTCAAAAACCAACAAACTTTGTATAAATCACAATGATTGTCGTAATAAATCAGTTGGGTATAAATAATGTTGGTTTATTTTTAAATTAATGCGCACCTATTAGTTAAATTATCGTGAATTTGTGATATATTTATATACCTACGTATACTGTATATATATATATATATATATATATATATATATAGTATATGTTATTTATATTTTTCATTTATTTATGGAAGTGAGTACCGTAATATTTATTAAGAAATAAATAAATGAAATTAAGAGAAACACACAAATATCAAATAATAAAATTGAAAAATTAAATGCTAGAACCTGGATTCGAACCACGGACCTTTATCTTACGCGGACAACGTGATACCAATTTCACTATCCCAGCTACTTAATAAGTCGTCAATATTTGATAGTAATATGTTTCTCTTTGAATTATTAATTCACTTATTTATATTATTCCATTTTTATGCGGAGAGTAATCGATTGTTACGAGAATACCAAACGAAGCTTTGACGTCTTCCCGCTAGTCGATTTCCGAATAATGGAAGTATTCTTTGCGAAACTGCAAATAAAGTATATATGTTATTTATATTTTTCATTTATTTATGGAAGCGAGTCCCGTAATATTTATTAAGAAATAAATAAATACATATATATTATATTATATATATATTATATATATTATATATATATATATCTCTATATGTTTGTGTGTGTGTGTATGTGTGTGTGTGTGTGTGTGTGTATGTACGCAAATATTTTTTTTTCAGTGAAAAAAGTACCAATTCATCAACTTATGATAGAAAAATAATTTATCGAATGTAGAACATCGATTACAATAAGCTAGTTAGCTTTTATTTTATTTATCTTTTTATCTTGTGTGCAAGATTTCACGACGCAAAATGAATCTCGTTTCGTAATTCAGACCTTGGATCGACACGATAAATGACTGGTTTTGATTCATGTGCCTATGCCCCTGGTCGGAACTCGTTCCTGCGAAATACAGAAACAAAAGCCTTCCGAGTATTAAACTTATTAACGGGTGGCACAATTTCGGCGGTTAGGCCCATGCTGCACCTTATACCCACATGTTGATTACTAAAACATATCGACGGCTCCTACGTATAATATCGTAACCCACAAAATTCAATTTTACAGGAGAAGGATTTGAACATATTTTCATCCGGTATAAATCTAAATATTGCCCAATTTTTTTGAAATTTAGTTTCAATATTTTACTTTATACTGTATTTTCATAAAGAATCACAAAAAAGTCGAAATTATTAAAGGTTTTTGTAGAAATGCACATACGTTATTATACTTCGGAAAAGACGCGACGTAAAATATCGTATAAATGACTTACAACATTTAACTTCGGAAAAGACGCGACGTAAAATATCGTATAAATGACTTACAACATTTTACTTCGGAAAAGACGCGACGTAAAATAACGTAAGTGTTACATACGATAATTATCTTATGTTATTTTCCAACGTATGTTATCGTAAGTGTTACATACGATAAAATTATCTTATGTTATTTTCCAGCGCAAATTATCGTAAGTGTTACATGCGACAGTATACTTCGTAAAAAATATCTGATTGCTTGAGATACGATAAAATACGTCCGAAAAAAACGTTATTTCTTGCAAAATATTTTTTTTCTTTCTTGGCAATAAAGATATAATTAAATACATATGAAATACACAAAAAACTAAAAATCGTCGATTTGTGGGTTACGATATTATACGTAGGAGCCGTCGATATAATAATAATGCTTTGTAATTTTGGTTACAATTAAAAACTAGAATATTTTGTTTTAAACAAGATTACAGAATGTTAGTTAACTTAGTAAAAACCACTACCAGATTTAATGTTTACCGGTTTCGAAACGTACCCGACTCTTCGTCAGGACCAACACTACACTACTATGCTCACAACACAATACAATACACCACAACCATAGTATTGTTAAACTTTCACCAATATTTATCACATGCGTATTAATCTTGTCACAGACGAGCATGCACTAAGTAGCCTGCAGAAAAATCAGGAATCTAACGAGAGAGAGTGAGTGAGGGTGGGGTCTAAAGTGGGTGTTACCAAATCTTTTGTGAAAGTTATATTGAACAAAGGGCTGTATGGAAAATTGATTTGGTTATTTATTAGAGGTGCTTTATTATTCACCGCTTTCCTAATGTAAAAAATTCTAAATTATTTAATTTTAAACCTTTATTACTGGTATTTAATATTTATAATAATATTTACAATAATAAAGGTTTAAAATTAAATCATTTAGAATTTTTTTTAATTAGGGAAGCGACGAATAATAAAGCATCTGCATGTCTCTGACGGGTAGGTACGTCTCGAAACTTAAACCTTAAATATGGTAGTGGTTTTTACTAAGTTAACTAACATTCTGTTATAATGTCTAACCACAAAGTTTATGCTTTAAATATTAATAATATTAAACAAGATATATTTTAGATGTCTCGTAAAGACGAAGCTATATTTTTATATGGGAAAGTAGGTATGGAAGTATTTTTGAGTGCTCACATGGCTTACGACCTATCGTACGGCTGGCTTAAGTGATCACTTTACACAATTTTTACAAATGTTTAACCTTCACAACTTGTTTCGTATGTGAGTTGTATTTTTATTGTCTCCACCTGCAGACAGCTTTTTCATTCCCATAATCCAATACAGATGTCCCTATTGATAATGAAGTATCTATATTTTAACTGGAGGGAAAGAAGGTATGGAATGGATCGAGGATTCGAACCAACTGAAATACCTAAAATATATTTTTTTATTTCTAAACAAAGTCACTGGACACAAACTTAACTAAAACACTATTCTGTAATTCGCGCCGATTTGCCACTAAAATATTCCACAGGCAAGTACTATTTATTCACGCCGTTTTACAATTTGCTTGTTACTCGCTGTTTCTACGACTTTGCCTTCTGTGGTTAATCGCAGATGTCAAACTAAGACCGACCTGACTCCGCTGTCGCGACGTATTTTATAAGGACCAGATTTTCTCAAAGCTTCTTGTGTAATTTCGCATATTCCAGATCTTTCTAAGCCTTCTAAAATAATTCTAACCGTTCGGAAATCCTCGATTATGTGCAGTTCCTTTTATTTCTAAAATCTCGTGACAATATGTATGATATGTAATAAATAGAAATTAGATGAGACTGTGCACCATATAGAAGTGATTAACGTTTTGTATTTTAAATTAATGTTAAGAAGCCATAATTTACATTTAACCACAAATCGAAAAAAAAGTTTTAATTCACCCCTCCATAATTTTCCAAAGAGAGAAACAATATTTTTTAAATTATCACTTATATAAAACATATATACAGGAGGATTGAATCAAAATAAATTCAGTCGGTTTAAACCAAGTGAATTTTATTTTACAAATGATTTCACGACTACAAAGCATTTTTTTTGTCTGTGTTAGTTACGAACGCAATTTTTTCAGAATTTCAGAATTCCTACCAAACAAAAAATAATGCTAAAGCGATTACTTGCTATCAACCAATTTAGTAGTCGTGCGCTGCGAAGTTCGAAAATAATGGCCATATTTACGATTATTTTTATAGATTTCGTAGTAGAAATTGGTTCCAAATTCACACAGTATTTTTCAATATTGACGGCCGTTAAAAATCGAATCGTGAAAAAGAAAATAATTTTAAAATATATGATTCTTCTAAAAACACATGTAAAAACTTACGTAAATAATAAATTAAAACGGAATTTATTACATATCACTGATGTTATCAAATTTACTACTAAATTTATAAATACAGCCATTTTAATATTTATTATATTTCATTGTTTATTTTATTTGAAGAACAATAAGATAATTCTTAATTATTTTTATGCACTGTTTTATTTTTTTAATATTAACTTAATTTGTGCACATGATACTATTTTCAATTATATTTTTGGGTAAAAATAATATTTTAAGGATTTGATTGAATGTTTCTGTTTTTTTTCTGGTTAATAATTCTTCTCCAAAATAATAAAAAAAACATATCATTATTTATGTTACATAAAACTGATTGCACTTACAGTAACTTTAAATGATATTGGTTAGATTTTATTTTTATTTATTGCAATTTTACTGAAATCTCCTTTTAATAAAATATTTAATTCATAATTTTAAACCAAAAGTACACAGATATAATAAAAAGTACTGTAATTCTTTATTTAAATGATTGTACATGTATGTTATATTCATAAAAATATACTCTTTTTTTTAAATAAAAAAACCTTTAAAATGAATGAAAGAAAGGTGATTGACGCCATAGAGATGTGGTGATGGCATCGTATTCTGCGAATACCATGCAAAATAAATAAACATCTCTTCAGAAGTACTAAAGAAAAGCTTTTCACAACATGAAGGAAAAGAATTCGTCTAAACGTAAGTACTAGCCGGCGACCGCTAGACTTTCGTTTCTAGTGTCAAACCTGAAATAGTTTCTGTAGATGTACACTATAGTAGGTAAAAAGATTTGGATATTGCGATATTTGAGTTCGGGGAATTTTGAATTTTTTAGAGTTTTGGATTTTTAAAACAGGTACAAAAGATGAGTAAGTTAATCGTAAAAATAATAAACTCGATTTTTAATATGTTTAATGGGACAGTAGGTACTATACACTCATATGTATCATTGCTTTTTGCGGGTCATTTCTTCCGTCAGGCGCTTCGAAGCTCTATAAATAATCAAATTTGAATTTCTTATATTTCATTCGGGTCACTATTTAACAATATTTCCTGATACCTTACATTTCAACGTTTTACTTACACATTTTTTTGTACCTGTATTACCTGTTATCTGTCAAAATCCCCCGTATTCAAATATCATAATATCCTAAATCCTAACCTTCTTACCTACTATAGTGTAGGTACATCTACAGAAAATATATACTTTAAGTTTTGTACTATAACGTAAGTCTGGCGGTCGCTAGCTCCTGCTCTAGAAGTAAGAAAGAACCACGAAAGGACCATGAACCAAAAGGAGCACATCAACTAAGAGAGATCTATCTGAAGGAGAATGTGCGATGTCCAGTCGCGGGTATAAAAGTGCACGTCTCACATTTTCGCTGAGATAAGGTACAGATACACATGCTTCTTTACTGGCATGCTAATGAGCATGCCACTAATAAGCATGCCCTAACAACTGTACACACTTGCTCATTACTGGCATGCTTATTAGTGGCATGCTCATAAATAAGCATGCCCAAAGCTAACAATCAAACACACATGCTTATTAGTGGCATGCTCTTGTCATAGAATAGAGACGCTCTTGTTCAAAATGGAAACTTTGCAAACTGAAATAGAAAATTCAAGTGAACCAATAAATCAAAAAAGTTCCCCAGTTTCCATCCGCACATTTTTGATTTTAGTTTGCCTATTAATAAAGTTTCGTAAACATTATTTCTCACTATATTATTTTTACACAACGGTGACCGAGTATTCCACAGACATTCGTAATTCCTATAATAAGTCACGAAAAGTAATGTTTTATCATCTCCCCAACGCGCCATATTTGTTTCATTTGTCGCCCGACTGAGAAGATCGCATTGATAATACTAGCCGCGAAGCCCGCGAATGACATAAGCATGCTCATAAATAAGCAAGTCTGTTCACACATGCTTCAAAGATACCCCTTCTCTATGGTGAATGACAGTGGCATGCTTATAAATCAACTGGCTGTTGATTTTTGAGCATGCCACTAGGTGGCATGCTTATTTCTAGCAATGTGCGTACACACATGCCACTAATAAGCATGCCACTGTCAAAGTCGATACTGCGCATGCTCACGTGCCACTAAAGAAGCATGTGTATCAGACGCCATAGACAATCTCCTGTAAAACGGGGTGTTTGTCTTCTGTTAATGGATTTGTCGTTAGATTTATTTCTATTGCGGTCTCGGTGAGGCCAATAAATTATTGATGAGCTACATCGTCTCACTTTTAATGACTTTGTTTTTTGCCGCTTCTAGACGTCATTTAATGGACCCGTTGTGTAGATTTTTTATTATTTATTTTGCCATTTTACAATCATCTCGTTACGTTCGACTTGTTTTGGACGGAGCCACCATTAATCAAATGCCTCACCGACAATCAAATAACCCATATTTAATTTATTGCCCCGCGGTGGAACGCATTCTTTTATTTTTATGGTAAACAATATTCAGATCTTACCCGCCATTAATATAAGGTTGTTTTTATTTTTCCTTCTAAACCAACTCGTAAATTCGCGTCCAGTTAGGCGTAATCTTTTTCGCTTTCCATCTTACTTAAATAAGTCAATTTAGACGGAACACTAGAACCGCCACCATCCTAATTTTGCCCCACCGATACTTTCGATCACCTCGAACTTCGTTTTTTTAAATTTTATTTGGGATCAAACTTCTTGACTTTTACTCAAATGGTGTATTTTACTAATAAATTATGGACTCTGCAATGGTATCGAAACGTCGGTTAGAGAAGTCATAAATGCATTGCAGAATATCTCAGAAAACTATACATAGAAGATACTTTTGACTGATACTGTGGAATTTGAATCGGATGGTGAATCCTATTATAATACTCGTAGCAACAATGAGTAGTAATCGTCGTGAAATAATGAGGTGAGGTGGGATTTTATTACAAGTCGAGGAGATAATAAAGATTGATCGAAAATAAGTTTGTCATGATTTTTGATACATGGTGTGAGTTTATTACTAATGGAAAAGTTGTTATATACCCGAACCATACATAACGAACGACGAAAAAAATTTTCCTTCTAAGTATATAGGTGATACCACCTTCAAGATCCTTCGAGACTTCACGAAAACCGCCCAGTCGCCTCAAGAGACTTGTGGAGCGTTCTAGACGATTCCAGAGTGCTTCGTAGTGTTTTTTTCAGTATAACCGAGTGACAAATTTCGAGTGGCTCTGACAGGGCGCATTCTAATTCTAGCATTGTGTTACAATATATTTTTGAACCAAAAAAATTAAATATAAAATTAAGTGTTCTCTATTAAAAAACATGAACCCTTTAATCGACTATGTGCAGGCAAAATTGTTGAACCTACGTGCTATCTACGGCACGCGTGCCCTAGGTTCGCCATCGCTGTCCTATACCATTTTTCTACTAATTGTAGAAGTCTCACAGAGATGAAGCTTTTTATAAGAGAAACGTGTATGCAAATCTCTTAAACGATGGTTCAGGGCTTGTATGAGCTGTATGACCTGGCTTATGTAATCAATATCAATATCAATATTTATATATAAAAAGAAACCCGTGTTTCCCTATCCGCCAAGATTTCTCTACAACCAGCCACAACCACCCACCAGTGGTTATGGTGATGGATAGCCCTTGGTGTCACATCGAAAATATGCGAGTTTGGTGGGGGTGGCTGTGCGTGGGTGGGAGCGGGTGACGAAAATGTGCTTTTTGGCACATTGTTTTGTTATGGAAAGGCCGCAAATGCTTCAGATTGTTTCAAAATCGGCGCGCTGACTGTGTCGGTGAGTCTAGAAGGTTCCGGAAAAACCTGCTCTAGATAGTTCCCGAAAATTCTATACGGTTTTAAACTGAGTGGCGGAATGTGTTGGTGTGTCTAGAAGGTTCCTGTACATTCGAATTTCTTGAAAGTTCAGGAAGGAGAATGTTCTAGAAGGTTCGCGAAAGTTCTATGACGATCCAAACAGTGTTCTAAAAATCTACGCGTGCGAAGCCGCGCGGGCACAGCTAGTCACTCTATACAATGCAACGTTCACCAATTCCATCTTAAGATCATCTAAACATCAAATTTTTGAAATTTGTATATACTATTATATTCTAATTCTGGGAGCATTCCGTATATTTGATTGGACTATGCTAAAGACCTTTCTCATGAAACAGTATACATAGATTTCGAAGCTGGTAATGATACCTCTACATTTTTTAAATGATGTGTTAATCGATACTATTTTTAATGTATACGATATTCTTCCAAATTATTTAAAATGTACACTATACTTTGTAACCTTTTTAAGCCACGGACCCCTAGGAAATCAAACATAATTTTCAAGGACCCCCTTATTAAAAAAAAACAGCAATAAATTTCGGACCATTCATATTTTAGTACTAGAAATACAAAAAAATACTTAAGAATAAATTAACGTACAACAGCAATACCAACATTCACATTAACTAACGGTTAATTAATGTGAAGATTGGTGTTGCTTTTTTGCAACTAAATTAGTGATTGGTCCAGAGATGAGATTGCGGATCCCCAGAGGTCTGCGGACCACAGGTTAAGAAACACTGCACTAGAATACGCCTGAAAATCAATATTTTGATTATTTCTACTGTTTACTTCTGTAATATAGTCAGTATTACGGCCGCCACTGCGTACCGTGTGCTTGGCAATTTAGATTCTGGTCTGGAATTATTTTCTCATGGCATCGTCCTTCCTTGTTCCAGGGTAAAGTGGTGATCAGACCGATTGCCTTCAAGCCCATGGGCATTCCCGCCACTGGGAACGGCCGGATGTCCAACGCCGGCGAGAGGTACGGCTCCACGCCCGTGCTGACGGCGCGCCCAGGGTCCCACATCACCATATATGGCAGTAAGTTCACCAGCTACTCACCTCCTCAAATCATGTACTAATTTGATAACTCAATTCATAGAACCTCATCGCGATCATCTCAATCTCATATTTGCGACATTCAGTCGTCACTGTTATATGATCAGTGGTGCACCGCGTAGGTACGTCGCTAAATTGCGTGATGGTACACACCATTCTCTAGTTCCTGTCATTAATCCTGCCAAAACTCTTTATATATCGCTCGTCTAATTTGTTCAACACAATATTCAGCAACTTTGATCTCTTTAACTCATCAATCTATGAATTTAAAACTCTTGGATGTTTACTACAGTCATAAACCTTTTTTCTTTTTTTTAAATTAATCTTCTTTCTTTTGTATATGTATGTATATGCAGATGTATTGTCCAGATATCTTTATGCTTTATTTCTTTTGCTCTTCTTTTTCTTCTTACCTCCTCCCATTTTTACTAAGTGGATCTGTCCTTTCCTCCCCATTCCTGATTCCTTTTTTACCTTTAATTCTTTGACTCTCATGGTTTGTTCTTAACTTAAACCTTTAATTTTTTTGTCCAACATAAGTTGTTGTTGCTATATGTCAATACATAACATATTAATTCTGTGGAGACTTGTAAGATGGTCTCTATATTATTTAATACTCATGTGTAATCTGATTTTATTTGTACTGTAAGTTTTCTGTAAATAAATAAATACAAAAATTTAAAAAAATATATATATGTGTGTATCTTTGTTTACTACGTTTTTATCACGCTTATATTAACTTCACCTGTTTGTCTGGACGTAATCTTATGATCGATACTTCCCAATGTCCAATCAAGCTGTAATTTTGCACAGAGATGAATTTTTGATGATAATACATTAATTAATCCATTTCCACTAACACTCTCAGATGGAGCTGTTTATACGCTAAAACACTACAATTTCTAGTTTATTTTAATTGTGTGAAAATTGGAGCAAATTACCTACATAAAATATGAAAAAAAATTGAGTTTTGAAATACATATAAATTTCTTACATATTTTATTAAAATATTAATATAAATTGATATTGAGAGTATACCGATAGGACATAAAAATAAACCAATTAATGTAATAAAAAACAACAATAAATTTAAACATAAAAAGTCCGCTTTTTTGTCGGGTTATAGCAGGTATAATAATAATTTTGACGGGACTATTAGAAGATATGAAGATATATTGTATATTTTATTTCGTTTTTTTTTTCGTAAAAATTCTAGTAGAGCACCGCTTATTTTAAAATAAGTACTAACTGCACATTTCTGCTCTTTGCAACTTGAGTTACGAACTCTATTAGTAATGCTTCACTAATATTTCAATTTTCAATTTTTTCAATTTCCAATTTTTATTTATTCCTTAATATGTATATTACAAAAAGAATGAAGATATTAGGAATGAATGTAAAGCTGATCGTAGCATAATACAGAGAATAAAAATAGGGTCGCTCAGGTGGTTTGGGCATATTGAGCGAATGAATGAGGAAAGAATGGTAAGAAAGATATATGATGCAAGTGTTGACGGCGCCAGAAAAAGAGGGCGACCACGGAAGACGTGGCATGACCAGATTAACCAGATACTGGAAGATGGTCCTGTTAGAAGTCTGAACATCCGTCGAGCTTGCATGCGAAGATGTATGAATGTAGACGAAGCGAAAGTTATATGTCAGGACAGAAGAGTATGGCGCTCTATCCTCTCTGCCTACCCCCTCGGGGAAACGGCGTGATGGTAAGTAAGTAAATAAGTACAAACATTATGTTCAATGTATAAATATTATGTATTTATATCTAAAAATATACATATACACATATAAATAATAAAACCTTCATTATAACATATAAATATACACCTATATACATGTATACACACATACATACATACATACATACATATACACATATATATACATACATACACATACATATATACACACACACATATATATTGTATATTAAAATAATAATATTTATTATTAAACGATTAAAAATGACCTGTACAATGTGGTCAAAGGTGTAGGAGAATCCTGCTTCGGAAAACCGAAACTCTCAGACACACGGAATATATCAATATCCAAAGCGATCTTGTTCAGCATAGCTGTAGCTTTTCCGACAGGCATAACCTTCGGCATTATGGGTAGTTCATCCACGCATAACAACTAATATTGCTGCAAGTACTACTCCAAACATGTTAGTTCATAGATGGCTTACATCTAGAGTTATTATTATTAAGTTGCATTATTAAGTATTGCCTAACCGACATGGATGCCTAGTTGTATTTTTGCTCGTAATAAATAATGACGCCTTAATTTCATGTGTCACGCAAATTGCACAATAGTTCGCCGTGTCGAAGGAGTATACACGACTTTTTTTGTAATGTATCAACGTTTAATCTCAACCCGTGAAGTTCTGCGTCCGGCGTGGGAACAGCCGACAGTTAGCACCGCAGGACTTACCCACATAGATCGGGTGACAGGCGTGACTCTAGCCTGGGGTGACCAGATCTTTAGCTTGCCATTTTTACGTTTTAAATTCGCTCTTAAATAAAAATAAAATTGTGAAAAAGAAAACTAATCCAAAATGTCAAATAAAAATTAAGTGTTAATTTTATTTAATTAAAAACTTTGTATTAACCACTTGGAGTAACTTTACGTCTACCGTTTTCGATACCGCTGTATCTTCGTCAGGACAGACGGATACTAACTATCCATTAATTATTTTAGTAAACAAATTCATTTTTGAGCGGGGGCGTGGCTACAGTTATGGTGGGGGTAATTGATACAATGTTTTTAATTAATTAAAATTTAAAATTATGTCCAACCGCAAAGTTTAAGCTAAAAACATCAAAAATATATAAATCAAGTGCATTAATTCATAGCAAGCCCAGAAAATAGGGTATATTTTTATTTGTTTGTGCTATCAAATCAATCATGTCTTGACCGCTATTATATAACAATGTGCATTTTATCAATTTTGTCGTAATGAATATTATTTAATATTTTTGAATATTTAAAAAAATAAATATCTACTAATTGTTCTTAAAAAGAAGATAAAAATCAGTTTTTTCACACATATCTAATTATATCTTCATCGAAGTGACCAAATATGTAATTAAAGCCAATATTTCCACTTTGATAATTTATAAGAAATATTGAAATTTGACCAGTATCACAGGTCCATTATTGAAATCCAAAGAAAACATGTTTTATGTTTACTTTCGATTGTGTTTGTAGAGTTTTTTTTATCTTATTATATATGTTTTTAGCATTCATATTCAAGTTGATATCACATTGGATATTGATCTGTTCCATATCTCTGAAGGGGTTTTCTAAAGCAGAAATCTCCTGAAACTTGATAAGAATTCTAATATCATATATGTATATTTTTAATTGTAATGAGTGTTCTGTCTGTACATTTCGTAGCGTCCTTAAATTTCACATCAAAACGCGCCTAGAGAAGTACAAATTAAAAAAATTGTAACGTTAAATCGTGAAGTGTTAAGATGTTTTGAATATTTTGAGTATGTTTAAAATTTTCAAGAACACAATACTGAATTTTATCCCCAGGGGAACGTCATTAATCAAGATTAGTTAAAGAATATTTATTTAAAAACTCCAATTAAAAATATAGATATCTCATTACCAACGGCGACATCTGTACTAGTTTATGGGAATGACAACATTTTCGACCACACGTGGCGGTAGTAAAAATACAACACTCATATAGAAAAATATGTACGTATTAAACATATATACAAGTTCCGAAAATTTGATAGAAGTGGTAGTCTATTATTATAATAATTTTTTTTTTAAATTGAGTATTTATTGAAAATAAAATAGTATATACATGTTACAGTGAATATTACATTTTTTTTAATACGTGTTTAACTGTCCCCATAAAAGTAAAACGTGTGTTTGGGGACAGGAAGTGCATGATACATAACAGCATAAATAAATAAAGTCAATAATGGAACAGTGTAGAGAAATACAAATCATAAGATAAATATTAGTATGCTAATTATTTTCGGAGTACCATTATTTTTTTAAATACTAACTATTTTTTGTTTTAATTATGTATGTTCTATTTATTTTATGCGTTTCTTTAATTTTGTATAGTGTTCTTCAGTTCTGATATTCATTGGTAAGTTATTGAAATATTTGACACCTAGATAAGTGTAATGGTGTTGTGTGGCTGTTTTGTTGTATTTGGGAATATTTAAACATCCTATTATTTGCGTTCTTTGGCTGTGAATATGAGTATTATGAGTTTGTGGTGTATTTATATTTTGTTGAATGAATGTTTCTTTATGTATTTGTAAAATTAAGGTGTTTTTGTATAGTCTGTCTAATGTTGGAACATTAATATCTTTAAAAAGTAGATCCGCAGGAAAGTTTCTAGGTTTTTTATTATTACTTTGATAATTAATTTTAAGTTGTTTTAAGAGTCTGTAAGTTACTTTTATGAGCCCTCCCAACCTATTATTCCATGAACATGAACATTATTGTGTAAAATGATCACTTAAGCCATACGTTAGGTCATTAGCCCTATCTCCATCAGCCTTCGTCTTTCCACTGCTGGATATAGGCCTCTTCCTTATTTTTTCATTCTTCCCTGTTGTTGACTGATTGTAGCCATTTCTTTCCCCCCACAGCGACAATATCATCGGCCCATCTCTTTTGAGGTCTTCCGATGCCTCTTTTATTTTCCCAAGGTCTCCATTTCAGAACTCCGGGAGGCCATCTTGTAGTATCCTGATTAGCCCTATGGACACCCAAAAATTATTAAAATATTAAATTATTAAAATATTACCCCTATGGACACCCAAAAAGACTTTCATACCTACTTTCCCACATAAAAAAATAGCCTCGTCTCTATATGAGTCATCTATAATATATTCTTACAAAATCTTTGTAGCTGCCGTCCCGGCTGTAAGCGGTCCAGGTGGTCGCCCTGTCTCCCACGGAAGATGCTGCGATAGGAGATGACGAACGTGAGCCCCTGTAATAGTACAAACACGACGCGCGACAGCTCACTTCGCTCATTGCGCCGATTATTTCCGCCAGCGAAAGTTCCCACAGTGAAGTGATACCCACTTTCTGGACAGCGTGTTGCTCTGAATGTACACGGTGAAATTCACACTCGAAACTGGATCCATTCATATTACTGCATTTTTCATCAAAAGCGATCTATTTCATCCTTTTCTGCAATGCCGTGAAGACGGGGGAAGAATGCGAAACCTTTTCACATTGTCATGCACTATCAAATGCTTCGCCTTCACTACTCAAAAGTGACGTACCTACTTTTATTATATATCTCGGCTGCCAGTTAAGGGCGTGCGAACAGCGCTTTCTAGAGTAGCGTAGCGTCTTGATAACGTTAGTGATGGACATAATTAAATAAAGAATTATGTTTTTTTTTGGTTTCTTATACCTCATTATTATTTGAGCCCTGTGGTAGCGTTTGTAACGAACATTGTTGTATAGAATTTATATATTTTAATTAATGATTAATACCAATCACATACTATATAGTAATGGATGCTGAAATATTTTTAAAAAAAAAAACAAGATTTTTTTATTTATAGAGTATTTTATGAAAAAAGCATAAAGTCGTTTTCATTTTATTTTTAATAACAATTTTGTCTTACTAATGCTGAAAATGGAAAATAATTTTCGTTTTTTTTATTTTATAATGAAACATATCATAATTATTTTGAAAATGGAATGAGATCAGATATTAGATTCTAGTTACGGACGGACATTCGAAATTATTATTATTTTTATTACAATTACGCAATTTAAGAAGTTAAAATATAAAAAGAATAATAATGTAAGACATTGATTTAAAAAATAACACAAGAAAAAAGAGGTAGATAAAATAACCGTGTAGTTAAAAAGATAGGTAGATAAAAAATAAAAATATAAAATATTAATTAAGTAACACGAATAAGGAGGCAGATAAAAAAAAATTAAAAAAAATATATATATATATTAACATTTAAATATACTATGGTGGATACAGCAACTAAAATAAAAGAATCCCTAAATAAGCAAACATTTGCCAGTTCGGAGGTCAAGGATGTATTACTTTTTCAGCATACCTTCGACTTGATTTTTTCAGCCAATTTGTCTTTTGTTAATTAAAGTGGCTGTGTTTTACTATTTCCTGTATTTCATATGTTAACATGTTAAAGACACGAGGGACAATGAATTTAATGTGTCTCTGTCCAAAATATTAGCGAATTTATGCACACTTTTGAAACATTTAACCAATGACGCTTACTTGTTATAATCATACAAACTCGTAACACGTGGGGTAATTTCTAAATCTCTCAATGAATATCGTCTCTGACGCTGTGGCATAGATTCGAATGAGCCGATAATCCACCTACAGTACTCGTGACGTGGGCAGGTTGCCCATTAAAGACTTATTAGTCCGCCAAGGAAATTGTCTGTCTAGAATTTCCTCCAATCCTTGATGGCTTGCGCAACCGCCCAACGGAAATTTATAATCCATCGTACATAGATTGTTGCGAGACTCGTCCAACCCACCGAGGATCCGAGATGGAAAGGTCTTGACGTGCGTTAAATTTGCACACAAAAACATAATCGTTTCGCTAATTTTACGCGCAAAAAATAAAATAATTATTATGGCTAAATAAATGGTGCAATAATTGGTAATTTGTAACGCAGTGTCGATGTGCTGTTAATGCGATTTTGATGATGTTTTAATTCATTATATTTTATAATATGCTGACGATCGTTTTGATACGAGTGTGATTGATTAGTCCGACTTTATTAACCCTTTTATAAGCTCGATGTCAATCTTACCATGCCGTGGAAGAAAATACCGTGCTGACATTCTGTTAACTCGCGCTATCGTTAAAAATATGAATTTTTAAACGTTTCAAATGAAAATCAAATTGCTTAAATGACTTCAAAATGATATATTTCCTACATTTATTAAATGTTTTGAGCAAAACAAGTGAAAAAAAAATATTATGTTATATAATTCATAGTATCAGGACCATTCAAAATGAGCTTCTCTCTTCTCGTTATTAGTAAGAAAGAGACGTATTCTGTACCTACGCAGCATATATAACCAACTTTACAGGAGACAACTTTTTTATTCCGTTTTTATTTATTATTATTTTCGTGTATTTTAGAGATATTTGATCTTTTTAAATTATCCTGAGTACTAGATTTGGTAGCCCGCCATAACAAAAAAGCGGTATTTTGAAGAGGATCTTTTTCTTCAATTGGACTGAGAAGCAAATCTCGACGTTTCGCTGAAGTCTTATCCAGCGTCATCAGGAAAGCGTCCTATCACAGTGGAGGTGTAGGCCGAACTCAGTTCCAACAAACTTAACTCTTTAAAAATGAAATAACCCATATTTTTGATTCATTTCATTCCCTTGAACTACAACTATTTTCAAATTGTTATAATCTCAAAAGACTCTTTTTCTATACAAAAACAATATTTTTTAAAAGGTATTCGAAGCATAAACGCAATTTTTTTAAATGTGGTTTCCCTTTGTTTTGTAGGTACCGTATTATATTTGTCAGGCAATATTAAGCATGTCTTTTATTTTTAAACAACTTTTATTTAAACATTAAATTAAATAATTTTAAAATTTGGAAAAACAATCAAAATTAAATATTTTTCTGTATCTGAATTATATGAAAATAATTATGAAATGTGACAGGTTGTATATTTTTATTTCAAAATATATTTTAACGTGAAAGTCGTGCTTCAATGTACTGTATATGATATGTTTTTGTACTGCTACAAAAGGTATTTTTAAGACAGTTGACGTTCAACGTTTCTAATACCCACATATCGGATAGAATTCAAAAATAATTATTTTAATAATTCTTAGCAGAAAAATATATTTTTTAAAAACAGTCTTTTTATACATAAATTGTGAGAAAGCCAACTAAACAATTTTAAAATAATTCATATTAAGTAAAGATAATCGTTTACTTTGTAATATTGTTGAAAAAATATATCACCGGTCCATATATTAATATAACACCCACAAAGAGGAGCAGTTTTCTTCAAATCTAAAACATCGTTGGTTTTTGGTAACTCATTAATTAATTAAAATATTTAGTATGTGTCGTTTTAGTAGATGGAACCTAGTGAATATATTTTTACTTCTTCAAAAAGAGCAAAATGATTTTGTGGTGACATTATGATATAATTAATAAAAAAGTAACCCATCAAAACCAAGTTTTTATTATACTCCCTTTCTTTGTAAAATATAACAACAATTAAAGACGAATTAAAACATATAACGTAACACTAAACTTACAGTAATTTAATATATTTCAAAAATGTCAGATGTTTTGAGCTTTGATAAGACACTTCATGCTTTGAAGATTAAATTCTAAAAACATTTGTCAGTCAATTTATATTTTCGACATTCGTAGTGAAGTACCTATTATGCATACCGACGGAGTAATTCAAATTTAGAAAATATTCCGCGACGTTATCGGACCACCGTAATCAAGCTTTTCTAGTGATTCCAATTTTAAAAAACCTATAAAATTTCTAAAAATCCGAAATTATACTATAATTATTAATTTTTTTAACGAAAATTTGATAGATCTTCTTGATCGTCGCCACGAGTCTACTTGCCAAGTTTCAGCTCGATTAGATCACGGAAAAAGGGTCAAAAATCGATCCAAAGTTTTTGTTGACGGCAAGTCGGCAAGCAAGCAGACGCCACGAGTTAATATAAAGGTAGTAAAAATGTACTTTTTTTTCACCCACATATTAAAAGATATCAACATGTTGCAGAGCCCATGGCCCCTTCATCGGGATATAATTTTTTTATTTTATTATTTATTTATTTAATTTATGGTACAAATACAGTTCTTATATATAACATATCGGATCAAACATTTTTTTTAATACTTGGTAGTCATGTAGTCAATGTATACTAATACATTAAAAATTAAAAAAATAAGAAGTATAGACAACCAAAATACAAAATTTATATTTGAGAAATAAATAATATAATAATTATTAATTAAATAATTAGGATAAGGATAATCTTTTTACAAAAATCGGGTGTTTATAAATTGATTTGTAATGATTGTGATTATTTTTATACAGGAAAAATGTGCAGAAATATTGATGTCAGAGTTAAGGAACGCTTAAGGTGTTTAAATAGCAATAATTATTCCGAATTTTCTTATCAGCTTTTGGCTATGGATCATTCTTTTGGTATTAATAAGGGTTTGCAAATTTTACATACAAATTATACAGAATTACAGTTTCATAAATTAGAAATTTTGGAAATAAGAAGTGTTAATAGTAAATTGAATATTATAAATAACCAGGTCCTTTTTACATATAGTTATCTTTTTAATTTGTTTTCATGTTAGTAGGTACTTAATTATTACTCGTTTCATCCCATACATTAATTTAATATTTTGAGTGTCTATATTTCGATTTTTAATTTTTAATTTGTTAGTATACATTGTATCCTGACGAAGGGGTCATGGGCTCTGAAATGTGTTAATATCTTTTAATATACAGAGTTATTTGGAAAACATTAATAACCTCGCAGGACTATATTCCCGCCTTGATTATGAAAAATGAAAGTCGAAAATGTTCAAGCTATTATGACTATCAATAGTTAAGGAGATATGCGACATCCAAGTTTGCTTTTTTTTTTCAATATTTCTGACTTATTTTTTGTAAAACGTTAGACTATCATTACAGTAACTCATATCGATAACGAAAAATTCATTCGTTTCAATACAAGTTAAATAAAATAATAAAAACCCTGAAAAAATCCAATTTGAATGTTTTCCAATTGGAATTCAAAGGTTTTTATTTTTTTATTTGACTTGTACTAAAGGAAATAATTTTTCATATTCAATATAAGTAACTGTAATGATTGTCCAATGTTTCACAAGAAATAAGTCATAAATATTGAAAAAAAATGTAAACTTTGATGTCGCATATCTCCTTAACTATTGATATTAGGTCATAATGAACATTTTCGACTCATAATTAAGGCAGGAATATAGTCCTGCGAGGTTATTAATGTTTTCCAAATAACCCTGTATAAGTGGTGAAAACAAAGTACATTTTTATTGAATATATTTTAATATATTACTTTCCCATCAAATATCTGTTAAAAATGCAGGAGAAGCTTTTAGTAAAAAATGTGAATTTCATGATGACGTAATTAGTTTAGCTCGGTGACCTGTTTTGTACCATGGTTAAGGAAAGCCTAAAAGTAATAGAACTAAAAAAAATTCTCCCTGTTCAAATTATTGCGCTGCTGTTTCTTCCAGGAAACATATTACGTGCTAATAATATAATAATATGTAATCGGTTATCAACGTAAAAAATACGTTTTTTTGTTGTTGGATTGTTCAATCAAATTACATGTTTCCATTATGTAAATCTGTACACATCCAATTTACAATAATAGGTACTTACTACACGTGGCTAATTTTTACAATTTAAAATTACAAATCGTTCAATCAAACTACTATGTGGTCATTATGTAAATGTATGCGATATACTATCTGTAGGCATCCAAAGTACAAATCTTCCATTTTTTTAACACGTGTTATTTCATAATTTTTGATTATTTTAAACAAGTTTTTTCAATTTTTTCAATCAATTAGAAAGACATACAGAAAAAACAAATCGGCGAAAAAATATTTGGCTGCTAACGGGACACGAACCAGGATCCCGTATTCGTTGATTTGATTTTTCTGCATGTCTTTCTAGTTGATTAATTAATTGGGTGTTTTAAAATTCACAATTGTTCTGAAATTGCAACTTCACATTTAGAAAGTGTTCTTTAATATCATAAGTTTTTTGAATGCTTAATTTGTGTTTTCTTTTTTTAACTTATAACATGTTACCGTCGTAACAATTCATAATATTTTGCTAGCTGGTATACCTGGCGTTGCACAGACATAAAATTTTCACTTATAGGAACTCTCCTATGTCACCAAAATTCTTGTTGTCACATATATTTAATAGTCAGAACCTTTATGCACCTGTATGGAATTCTTTCTACTCCGAATCTGTATTCCACAGACAATAGCAAAAATTTGAAAATCTAAAAAATATACCCCTAGGAAAACCTTTACCGTGTCGTTAAAACTTTTCATCTCGCCAGGCATCGTGTGAATATGTATATATGTAGATAGATGTATCTAAAATATATCTATGAAGATTTTGGTGATAATTTATTCAGAAGTATTGTAATTATATTTATTCTCAAATTTATACATAGCAATTTTATGTCCAAATCATATATTGTCTTAAATAACTACAAGAATAAACATACAGGGTGTCTCGTAGTTGATAGCAAAAACTTTGAAGAAGCCTTCTTTTTTCATTTTTGAATAGAAAATATTCTTTACACTTTGGGTAAAATGTTGACAGTTAGGTACGGAGATACGAAGAAGGTTTGTATTTTTTTCAACATTTCTGGCTTATATTTTATGAAACATTAGATTATCACGAAATTAAGGCACATTCTTTGAACAAAATGAAACAATGTGCCTCGTACGCGTGGCTTCCACATACTAATAGGATTTTTGACTTATTTGACGATTGTTTGCAGGCAGCAGCGACCTCCGGCACCACCACTCGGGCGCCTCCAACTACTCGCTGGACCGGAAGCTGCTGTCCGCCTCGTCCCCCTCGCCGCCGCCGCCGCTGTCCTCCCTGCAGCACGCGCCCTCCCGCGCCCTGGGCCTGGGGAACTACGACTCCCTGGACAGCGTGCGCAGGTCCCCCAACACCAGCCAGACCAATGGGTACGTTGCTAATGTTGGTGAGAGCCATCAAGCGCCGGCCAGTGCGTACAAGTAATGCAATGTGTAGTGATCAATATCTCACTAATAAGGATTACTATAAGGTAAAAAGGTATAACACTGGCTCACTATTACTCTCAGCCCCGAGCGCAGGCGTCCATCCAACTCGCGGTGTTTCGTACAAACAACTGCCCGCATTTCCGGTTGACAGCCACCCTCTCTACTGAGAGTACATGAGACAATGTATTATATCTATTCCATAGATACAAACACTACACAATGCATTCTGGGAAGACAAATTATACAAGCCCAACAGAGACGAAGCTATTTATTTATATGGGAAAGTATAATATATATGTAAGTCTTTTTTGGGCGTTCAAGGATGATGACCTGTCTCGAGGCTGGCTTTAGTAATCACTTTACGAGTACGCAATGTAGCATTCACCGAAGAAATTGTATTACGAAAAATGAATTTATTATGAAATTGAATTTATTAATAATTAATTATTAAAAATTTATTATGAAAAAAAAGTGTAGTGAAAAATGCTCTGGGCGCTGTAAATGTCGTTTTTTTTTTCAGAAAAGCAGTGCGTAGTTTTGCCAGTTTTAACAATTAACCAAATCTTATATTTTTTTTAAAAAACGAGATGTACATATTATCTTAAAATACATTTATATATTATTCACCTTGTAGAAATATTATATTATATTATTTAACATTCGAGTCACTTAAAGAAGAAATATAGGAATATCTATATTTTCTTACTTCAATTTTATTTTTCTGCAAGAAAGCGTGTTTTTAACGTTTAATTTCTAGGTTGGAATGTACCTATGGTTGGGCACATGTCAAACTCAAACGTATTCACGGCGACATATCGTCTATATTATAATTTCTCTAAAAACCATGCATGCAGTGTGCAATATTTCCATTGCAAGTTTAAAAAAATCTTGTAAAAGCATCAGATAGCGCGATAACCAATCTTTAACACTAAGGGCCACTACAGCCACCCACAGGGCCTATCAGCAAGAAATGGGCTATCGCCAATCGCTGATAGGCCCTGTGTGTGGCATCCGTTGATGGGAGGGTGGCATCGGTTGATGAAGAACAGTCATTGATTACAATTCTAGTTGGTGTTGTATATCTTGCGGTATCTTAGATATAATGCAAATGCGCATTCTTATTCGCGGTTATGTTCCAACGCAAGGTATACAACACACCACGTTGTTTTTATATATGCCAAAGCGGTTACGCCAAACAACTGACGCGCGTACATAAGTAGGTACACTCACTAATTTTTTATTAAAATGGATTTGTGTAACCATACCAATATACGCCAATATTTTATACGCCACTGGAGTCACGTGATTACGAGTAAAAAATAATTTTATACAATATTTATTTCGATTTCTCACATTTATAGAATGTGTGGTATTTATTTGCGTGCAGCACAAATCTTTCCACGATTCAAATAAAAACGATGACTGTATTCGGTTTATGATTTGATTTGACAATTTGACCCATATTACTGCCATCTATAGAAGAATTATATAAGCTTTTACTCAATATCAAAAAATTGTGGCTCCACCAAGTATCACTAATAATATTTTAATGAATTCTTATTCCTCTTCTTTATTAAAATAATTTAATTTTTACATATATAAAACTTTTTACAAAGCGCGCAAAAACAGCATCTTCGCCCGTATCACGGATGCAAAACGGTTGAGCGCCATCTGTGTTTGAAAATGAATGCTTTATAAATATATGGCTATTGCATCATAGATGGCGCACATAGAAACTATAATTATAAAGTGTTATGGCTTCTCGTCACTTATCGACTGCTTTGTTCTATTATTTATATTTCTAAATATCTCTTAATCATTCTTTTCAATTCTGTATTTCGATTAAATTAATTGATATATTAAAGTACTTTTTTTTTATTTTTCGAAAGTATTTAATGATAATAAAAATCTTGATTCCTTTACTCGTTATTGCAGACGGATAAATTAAGAATAGAAAACCTTAGGCCTTAATCCTCATTTATTACCAACTTAATTGAGATTTTATATTTATTTAACTATATTTAAATATTAAAAAATATTTCAATATGTTTTATTTATCAATAGTTTGGGGCTTTAAACAAAATAAATATTTTAAAAACATCGGAACTAGGTACACTGCCTAGAGAAAATTTAGACCTGTTAACGATAATCATAAAAATACATAATTCTCTATGTTCGTCACTAACCTTGCCAAATAAAGATGAGGTATAAAATAATACATAATAATAATAATACAAAGCACAAAAAATTCTTTATGTAAACAATGTCCATCACTAACACTTGCAGATGGCGTAAATAATGATGCGGTATATAAAATAATTAAGGGGTATAAAAGACAAATAAAATTCGTAAATCTGTATGTAACAATAACGCTTCCAGAAGCCGTAAATAATTATGAGGTATCAAAAAATACATAATTTTCTAGGTAACATGTCCGTCATCAAAGCTATCAAGACGCTAGATGGCGCCGTTTTCACAGCCTTAACTCGCGACCGAAATATGTAGTAAAAGTACGTTTTTGACGGGTAGCGGCCAGTTAATCATAATCTGCACAAACGTTGAGCTGCAACAATCGAACCAAAGCATACATTTTTT
Organism: Agrypnia vestita; assembly: GCA_016648135.1. Classification (NCBI taxonomy): domain Eukaryota; kingdom Metazoa; phylum Arthropoda; class Insecta; order Trichoptera; family Phryganeidae; genus Agrypnia; species Agrypnia vestita. The sequence continues at coordinate 34,565 of JADDOH010006121.1, read as the reverse complement.
AATTAAAAAAAGGAACATTATCTAAATCTAATAATAAAATAAATCTACATTTTTGAGTTGAAAATGAAACGTTAGCTAAAACTTCAAGATTCAAAAACTGTATTACCGTCATCGCAATTAGTTCGGTCGTAACATAGTCGGAACTGAATTCATTCCAAGCTCGCTGAATCAATATGGGAAAGTGGAGGAATATGTAAATGACTTCAGAAGTGAACGCATAAAATCATTTTATCTCCCTCCCTGCGGGCATTGAAATAAAAACTTTCACGTTTCAGTGTGAATCGACTGGGCAAGAATTTCAAGCGGGCGATTATGTTTAAGTGCTCGAAATTAGTCTGTTTATCAGTTTTGTGCATTGGGCTTTAACATTTTAATTGTCTTCGTCAGCGCGCGTAATAACCTACGTGATACCCGATTCCTGTGCCGGCAGTAACGATTGTAAGAGAATTTTTATTTTCGGTAATAAGATTTTAGCGTTGGCACTGGCGATACACTGTCACACAACGGCCGTGTAATTTATTTTCATGTTCGTCATGATTTACAATTACGTCCATGTTAAAACTGCGGGAAAACCTCACCTAACGCGAATTCGATTTGCGCGAAAATCAATCAGCACGCTCTAACAAAATGATAGTGTTTCCCGTTTTAAACGATTGATTACATAGTACCTTCTGCACCTGCGTGGTGGTCGTGGTTGCCACTTACTGGTATAGGTCAACCGCCTAGAGTTTTTGTATGGCTCATGCAAAAAGAATTGTTAATATATATTTCTCTCTCATTTGCACTATCATTGACTCCATGTAAAAGAAAAATACAGATAGTGACAAAATGAGATGAGTCATACCAAAGCTCTCAGCGGTTGACCTATATTTGCCTCCATGCCTTCAGCGTATTCGTATGTTAAATGCAAAGAATTCAAGCGAACTTTTCATCATTCTGAGTGCGGAAGGGAAATTTTATTTCCGAATATGGAAAAAACCGCTGAAATAAAAAAATAATTGTCAGTTCTCGAAAATCCCATAATGAAATGATGTCAAGCTCAAATATCATTGCTTTAAAATTTCTGCAAAAAAAAATTATCACTTAATAAGTTGGTACCTATGTATATGGATTAGTATTCAGCAAGTAAACTTCGAAGAATTATTTTTAGTTGTGTGATATTTTTCTCTCATATATTTAATTTACATTTACTACATTAAGATGGATTAAAATAAATTATTCGTGTAATTTATTATATCCGATTAACGAGATTTCTCATGGCGTCGTAATTACATGCCGAATTATTCGAGTTTTAACGAGATTTTCCTGTTGTTGTTGTTGAAAACAACATTTAGTATGACAAATTGGTCCACCACTCTGCAAATTAACACAACCAAATAAATACTATTTCCAAAATAAAATGTTCTATACACATTAAAATTTACATTATACTAGGTTACCCGCGCGGCTTTACACGCGTAGATTTTTATTAACTTTTAGTCGTATTTTGTCAATTTTGTATTCGCCTTAACATATAGATATATGTCGTTGTGGACTTTTTTATAGAACTTTTTGAGTTCTACAATTTCTCCATAAAAAATATTTAAATATCTCTTACCGTTAAGGCAGCATTCTTAAAAAACGCATCGCTTGACCATTTTTTCGTCGACTTTAATTGTAAAATTGGTCACCACGAAATACTCTTTTATTTTAACGCAATAATATATAGCCTATGTCAACCCTAAAAGTCCATTCTAAATATTTTAAAGGTAAAGGATTTTTGAAACAGAATGAGTGGTTTCGGAGATTACCTCCTACATCCAAACTTACAAACTTTAGCTCTCAATATATTAGTATAGACTACCAGTGCCAGCGCGGCTTCGCACGCGTAGATTTTAGTACACTGTTTGCATCGTCATAGAAATTTCGCGAACCTTCTAGAACATTCTCCTTCCAGAACTTTCAAGAAATTTATCGAATGTACAGGAACCTACTAGACACACCGACACATTCCGCCACTCAGTTTAGAACCTTAAAGAACTTTCGTGAATGTTCTAGAACTTTCTAGAACACGTTTTTCCGAAACCTTTTAGAATCACCGACACAGTTGGCGCACCTTTTTTGAAACAATCTGAAGCATTTACAGCCTTTCCATAACAAAATAATGTGCTAGAAAGCACATTTTCGTCACCCACTCCCACCCACGCACAGCCACCCCCACCAAACTCGCATATTTTCGATGTGACATTAACGGCTATCCACCACCATAACCACTTGTGGGTGGTTGTGGCTGGTTGTGGAGAAAACTTGGCGGGTAGGGAAGCACGGGTTTCTTTATATATATATATATATATATATATATATATTATATATATATATATAATATATATATATATATATATATATTATATATATATTGATTTGTACGTTGAGTTAATACATTGTAATGTATCGTTCGGACGGTTACACCGCGTGCATTAAATTTCAGGCCAAAGGCCGACTGCCGTTAATATGCCAAGTGTATCCAATGGACCGTAGTATCGGATATATGTGGGTATATGTGACCGCGGATGGTGCTCGTTTCAAAATATCGAATGGGCTTAGAAAATTGTAAAATATATTTGATTGATTCTTCAATTCGATACCAAGTAACTCCAGCTATAGATCTTTGACTCTACCTTATATACGTAACAATAAAGATCGTTCCTTACGCCGCCAAAAAATGCATTCCCCATTGTAATCAACCTGTTTTTAGTTTAGAGCCGTTACGATTTGACGAGCTATTGCAACGGTCCACCAAACGCGCTCCAAGTATAAAAATATTTTTTGAATAATTGTAACGACCTGTGGCTTCATGAGTCACGAATCTTACTAACCCTACCTTTGTAGAATTATTTAAGTAGCTTCATAATAAATATTTTTCCGTATTTCTTTACTTTGTTATACTTGGTGTTTAGTAATTTTAATCATACAATCAACCGCACCCATGTTGCCTGAAATGTAGTAGATAGTTAGATAAAGATGTTTATCGATGTTATTGACCATGTTAACATTGTTAACACGTAAACTTTTGATATGTCTTGTGCTCTTATCGGCTCATGTAAACACAAGCCGTTATCAATAACACGGTTTTATTACGATAATATACATATATGTCCTTTTATTGGTACCGTTAAAATACGTGGAAATTATCGCCGCATATATTCATTTTTAAGTATGTTGTGAGTGACTTAACGCAGTCAAGATCTAAAATTCTATCCCTTCAAGTTTCTTTGATGAATAAATACGAGAACTGACAATTTATTGAAACAAAAGCATGTTAAAATTGTTGAAGTGCACCGATAATTTGTTCCCAAAGGATTACCCGCTATACAGTATTCTGTCTGGAGGCAATAAACGCGAGTGTGGCATGTCGGCCTAAATTGTTTACAAACGAAAGCTGAATGTTGCATCAGGACAACGCACAAACACTCATCTTAACCGATAACGAAAGAAGGAAGTCATGAAGGATCATCGTGAAGTATCATGAGTAGAGGTGGAATGGATTATGACTCGTGTTCATAATTAACAGCCTCACGGTGAATGAAAGTAAGACAAACGCGGAAGTTATTATATGCGTTGCTTTTTTTCCTAAACTTTTTAATTAAACTGACTGCAATATCTCCATATATTTTGTATATGCATATATGTGTACAAAAGAAAATCACAGGCAAAGAAATACTAAATACAACTCCGTAGAATATTTGTAAATTTGTGATTGTACGATATTGTTTGTTTTTATCAAAGCATTTATTTAATACAATCATACATAGCAAAACAGTATCGACAAAAAAGAAAATAGTTTTTTAAAATATAATTTAAAAATACGGAACATGGCAATTCGTTCGATAGACAGACAAAAACAAACAAAAAAAACTAGTTTTGTCGACAGTTCGATTTCCCTTGCTTTCACAGAGTTTATTTAACATTTTTTGGCAGTCACAAATGTGCGGAATTCCCTATACCTTACATATTCATTCAGAGGTATTCTTTTCACTTCTTGACCAGCGGCAAATACGCTTCCATGATAATTAAATCACTCACCGTAACATCAATTTTCGCAATAATTAAAATTACATTTCGAAACGCGTTATTGTAGAAGGTGATTTTTTCGCTTTGTAATTTTTTCAGAGTCTGCCAGTATCTCGTACACGGCTGGATCGCATCGTGCATTAATATTTAGTCTACCTTTGTCTGTGATTTACCTCTGGTTTCAGATTTAAACTGCCCTTAGAACGTACTAGTGTTCAGTTTAATATTCATTGCCAGCTAGCGCGGTCGTGTGAAATTTCTCGAAGAGTCTATTGTGTTGTGCTGTGACTTGAGCCTGTAAATATACTTACGTAATGGTTAATGGCTGATGGTTAGTTAGTTAACCATAAAACTTGTGTTTTTCTGCTACCTAACAGACAAAGAAGCGAGTTGAACAATTAATTGACAAGTGGTAATTACATTTGTTTGTCTTTTTTAATCTTACAAAAATGTTTAATAAGTTATTATATACGTTTGTATAAATTTTATGCTTCGGTGTTTAATTTATAAATTTAATTTATAAGTTTTATGCTTTGTTTGTCTTTTTTAATCTAACAAAAATGTTTAATAAGTTATTGTATACGTTTGTATAAATTTTATGCTTTGGTGTTTAATTTATAAATTTAATTTACAAGTTTTATGCTTTGTTTATCTTTTTTAATCTAACAAAAATGTTTAATAAGTTATTATATACGTTTGTATAAATTTTATGCTTCGGTGTTTAATTTATAAATTTAATTTATAAGTTTTATGCTTTGTTTGTCTTTTTTAATCTAACACAAATGTTTAATAAGTTATTGTATACGTTTGTTTAAATTTTATGCTTTGGTGTATAAAAACTTTGGTAATAACATATCGACGTACAAAAAAAATGTTGAACGCATTCGAAAACGTCTCACTTAATTGAATTATTCAGGTAATAATATTCTATCCAATTGATGATCTGTTTCTCGTAAACATATTGGAATATTTGTTTTTTCCATGTTATCCAAGATTTATTTGTCAATATTAATGCATTCCACAATTTATAAGAATTTTTACAATATTATAAAAAAAATTATACCCGCAAAGCATCTAAATATAATCTCGACTGCAGGCTAATAATATAAACATATAATTGACATACATTAAATAAAATAAAAAATGAAAACAATGTCACGAATATACCATTCTTTAAATGAACAAAACCAAAACGTATTCAGTATTTTAATTCATCATTTTGTTTAATATTAACAGGTTAGAACATCAAAACATAAAAGTGCATAAGGATATTGGTAATTTATTGTTTAAAGGGGGAACAATGAACCCTAGTATTCTCGATCCATACATGTTGGTGATTTTAGAAATTGTGATTCCCAAAAAAGCAGTAAATACATTGTGATTTTATCTTTTTGAACCTATTCTATTCAATGTTACGTGTTATAATTCTGTAATTCGGTATCGATAGGTATAAACGATGGAATATCACAGATTTATGTATATTCGTTAAATTTTACGTCCATATACTGCATAGTTTTTTGTATTATTACGGTTTTTCCCTTCGGAGCCAGAGTTTACATGGTTGTCCCTAACTTTTACAATTCACGCTCACCTTCTGCATATTTATCGGTTGACTATACTTTCACCAGTTGTTTCCGGAACGTAATTTAATTAAAAGAAATTCAGCGCTAATTGCTTTTCCGATTGAAAAACTCCATTGCATCTAATTTAATATTCCTACGCCAAATACGATTAGAGGAAAGAGTAAGACATGATTCAATTTTAATCTATTAGACTTTCCAAAGTGACTAACCATTATTTATTTCTATATATATTATTCGTTAGGTATAATATATTATTCCCAATAAGCTATAAGAAAACTCATTCCGGGAAGGACAACATTTTTCATACATATTATTACAAAAAGCAGAGTACATGTATACAAAATGAATACAAAATAGCATATAGAAATAGTGTAGAGAGAAGATATTCCAATATGAGGGAGTATCACTGGTTTACAAAAGTGTTGAGAAAGTATTCTTTAAGGCAGTATTTTTTTTTCTTCATTGGACAATTTAATTCACTCGGTAATATGGTATTGCGTATATGCCATACATTATAGGGAGTTAATTCCGTATTTAGTTGTTTGAGTTGATGACGATATATGTATTCGATTTTATGTGTATTCATTCTAGTTTTATGCTGGTGTTGGAATTAAACGCTGGTTTAGTATTGGTGTCTGTTAGTTATCGTAGACTTTTAAGAATTCAATATGAGTGACTTCGATTTTGCGGGGTGACATTGATAATCCCGCGGAAATTTATTAAAATAAAATTGTGCTGAAAAGTACATTTTAATGAAAGATCATTTCGCGCCTTGTGACTTCACTGACTATTAACATGTCTGTTAGCGACATTGCGATAGTTCCGCGTATTCTTTTGTGAAGGTAAGATATTTACTGTCTTTTGTTCATTGTACAAATTCACATTTTTATATCTATCACATTATCAATATATGGTAATACTATACGGTAACATCTTGAATTACTATATTTTGAATTACATATTGTGACGTTTCAACATAGCCTACAAATGAAACAGCAATGGAATCGAACGCGGCGTCACCCCAAAAATCAAAGTCACCCCAGTTGACGGTACGTAATTAATGTAAATAATAATAGGTAAATTTTGCTATTTTAGAATATCCAAATTTTTTAACTGATGGCCATTCTGATGGAGGGAATATTAATAAACAGCGTAAAAGTTTCAGTTGATAAGAATTAGTTGTAGATGTTATCATTATAATAGAAGAAAACAGTAAGGAAAACCTTGGTATTCGATCGAAATTTTTTCGTGGCTCTTCAGAACGCTGCCATTATCTGAAACGATTGGACGATGATATGATTCGATCATCAGCAAATTCATTCAACGTATTGAGCGATTCATTAAGCAATTTCTTTAGGATATGGTTTTTGTAGAAAATCAAAAAATTTCCGAAAATATTTGATTGCCACTTGCTTCATGTCCAAAACTTTAAAAACGTAAAATTTTCCCTGCACTGGTTATTTGATTCTTTCTACTCTTCAATTTCCTTAACATCCTCCATAATAGGAATTAGGTTATTATCAACAGTTTTCTTATTTTTTTCTTAAGGATGAAGATATATTTGGATGGCCATCCAACTTTCTCTTCATCCTCAAGACCTTTTTCGAAACTTTTATACTAATATACGCTTGCTTTTCCGTATCAAACTTACCAAAAGATTTTTTCAACAAATCCATCATGTTACAGTACCTTATATTATTTGATTTTTTACAAAGTTTACGCTATATTTTATTCCGATATTTTCATTAATACGTATATCATCACAAAAGCGCTGGATTCAATAAGAATTGCTTTTTTTATTTATTACTATCAACGCTACGGTGAGTTGCATATTTTTTTTATATATATAACGGTAAATATATATATTTTAAATAAACAATAATAAGTTTATTCAAAAAATAACACAAATTAACTTCAAAAAAAATAGTTACGCAATACAAGCAATATTTCTGCTTACAAAGAATATTTCGCGTTGTCTGGTTTGTGTTGGCATTTTATATGAAACCGTTTGAACTAGTTCAGGGTAATCCGAGATGATGTCAATAATTTTAAATAATATGTTTGGTAGGCAGGACGCTCACATCTTTTCTGCAAGCCATTTTTTTTTAATGAAGTACCCTTCTAAGTATCCTTGGGTAATCATAAATCTCAGAAATTTGTGTTGGACTATTTTCTATAATATCGTGTATTGTGAGAATGTTTTAGATTTTAGATAGTCAACAATACAATGTACGATTGACGCAATTATTTTGCAAGCGACTGAATATCTTGTTCAACCCTGTTGCTGTAACGTGTGCATACCGTTAAAAAATGCAACGTGAATGCACGGATTACTCACTCCTGTTGTCGATTGATACTCACACCACCACGAGCCAATCTGGAAAATCTAAATTCAGAAAAACTAATATATTTGTTAATTAAGCTTATCAATACTAAAATAAGTATTCGAAATTCCATGATTCATGATTACATCACGTTTTAACAACGTGTGTAATATTGTTTTAAAAAAAACTACTTAATTTTAGTAATACTAATATATAACGTTACGTAGACTCTTTTTTGGCAATGATGTAATTAATTAATTCAATCATTGTCAATTCCGGATCACCAAACAGAAAATGTAGGAAAATATAACCGACAAAGGATCGAAATACTTGATATATTCATTTAATCTTGAAAGAAAATTACAGTCAAACTCTAAATCGAGTGTTTCGCCAGATTCTGTAGATTCCTGCCCTTGGTAGAATAATCGAGATAGAAGTAGAAGCTTCGAGAATATTACCCAATTCGAATACTTCCCAATGGCGAGTACGCCCAATATCTGCGTTAGTAAATTGGAAAATCTGATTTATTATTTATTAAAGTTATTTATTTGGTTTATTTAGTTCATTCATGTTAGATTAACGTCACTTTATAATTTTTAACATAATAAATCTATCTTGCTCAGTGCTACTTTTATAAATTTTTGTCTAACACTTCCTTTTCGGCTGCACAGCATCAGACGCCACAAATTCTTTAATTTTCTTAAATAATTCTGAACAATCCCATTTTATTGTACTTTGTATTGTAATTGAAATAATTTTTGATAAAATCTCACTATTATTAAAACCGTATTTTGTTCTAATTTTTTTAACAATCTTTTTACTATCAACTTACAGAAACATGAATTCATTAATATAATATTTGGTATGTTTAAAATAAAATCCGGCCTCAAGTATTGGCCTGGGTTAAATTATAAATTAATTTATATAGGCCTATATTCAAGGAAATACGATATTTAAAGTTTTGCTTGTTAATAAAAATTGTTAATTACGTATTAGGTGACATTTTGAGGAGAACAATTCCTGATATTCTGCCTGGATTAAGCCTCTACGGTGCTTAATCCGGCTCTGATTATTCCACATATGTACTTACTTGCAAAGGTCTTTGTCTATTCTGTATATTACAATACGGATGGATTCGGTCGAGATATTAATATTACTCTTTAGAAATCCATATCTAGAACACTTTTTTCTGTAATATTTATTCATACATTGATAGTCGATGGTTGAATGCACACACCGTGTAACATTTTTTTTTTCAATTATGCGATAGTGTGTTCTTAATGTATCTTATTAGTACAAACATTGTTGATAGATAGATACTGATTCAATAATTTCAATCAGATAACAGAAGATGTGAAAAATTTATTCAGGTATTTTTTTTTAATAGAGATGCGAACACGGAATACGTATCACATCAATATTCTTACTATTTTCAAACTAAGCTAAACGCTTATGCTATGAAAATGGGACTAACTTGCTGGTCTGGAGTGAGATTCGAACCCGCGAGCTTTGGATCATGAGGCGAGAGTCCTAACCATAAGACCAACAAGCTACTCTACAGTAAAACTTTTTAAATAAAATTTTAGCAGTAGAAGTAAAAATTACTATTAATGTTATCATCTTCGCCAGTCACTTTGTATAAATTTTTAACTCCAATATGTATTATTGTCACGGGACTAGGCAAATGTAACACTAAACAATTAAAACTTTTATTTATTGCGCAAAGTCACTGGACACAGTAAATCGGAACACCGTTCTTGAATTCAGTTTGTGAATTCTAATGTTTCTAGAATATTTCACATACTAATTATAATTAGTGTGTGAAATATTCTGTTCTATAACTAAATAATTATCTATTCGCACAAATTATCGAAGTTCGATCTAGAATCTTCGCTGCGGTTTTTATCACTCCTTAATAATTTGTACCTCATGTACTAATTCTACGTTGCTTACATCGCTCAGTCTGGCATTAGAAAAACTTTTCGCTTGTTGGTAGGTACTTGCGTCGAATAGACACACTGACTGCTTAGTAGCCGTAATAGTCGATTCCTTTACATATTTCGAGAGATTTCGATAGTGTGTAATTTCTTCGGTTCTTAGCATCTCGTGACAATGTGATTTTTCTGAAGGCAAAATTAGTACATTTTTTATTACGTAAAATACACACTACCACTAAAAATCATGTTTTTTTAACTAACTATACATATAATATAAATTTTAAAGCATTTCTACATATTGTACGACGATAGAATTCCACGGATTATCACTATTTTCCAGTGGCGTGCAGCGCATACAAACAAAAGATTCTGGGAAATAAATATTAATCAAATAATCTTTAACTTATGAAAAAGACTATTTAAAATCCTATCGGTAATCCATGGCTACGACGCCGACGGCTTGCTTCTGTATACAACTTCGTATATTTGTTTCTTTTATCTTTAAGAATGTCGTACTGAACTGAATATTTTCCAAAAACACATTATTATTATTATTATTACAGAGTTGCAATTTTTCAGAACACAGTTCTGTGAAATTTAAAACCAAATTTATCAGTCAATTAGAAAGACGTACAAAAAAATCAAAACAACTAAAAAATATTTGACTGCTACCAGGATTCGAACCACGGATCTCCTCCTATCCGGGGCAGGCGCGTTAACCAATTACTCTAAAGCGGCCTCCTATATTTCCGTGAATAAATCGATCTTCCATACACCTATGTGTCACAGATTATATTGATAAAATCTCCTGTCTAAGAGTTTATGTCTGCACTCCGTTCTTCATCAGTATACGAAAAATGCTTTGATTGTTGTGAAACAATCAGTTGAGCTGAAAAACATGTCTGTCAGATGTTGAGGTTTGTTCGTATTCCCGAGTTTTTGCTTGACGCGTTTCAAAAATTGCGCAGTCGTTTCCTTCAATAATACAATTCCTTTGGCCATCAGAAACGTTGCTTAATTACCTCATAAGTTTAGACCCAAATTACAAAACACATCACACTACGAGTACTTTAGTGTATTATGTAAAAAATTATCAATTTTTAGTAAATAATGTATTTTATTCATTCGTAATTTTTTGGTTTGTTTGTTGCTTCAACGTACTAAACAATCAAACCCGTTTTTGTAAAAATCTATAGTTTTTACATAAGATTTACTATAAATCAAGTTGATACAACCGGCCTACAATAAACATAAAATGCTTTGTAATTGAGTTATGTTTTAATCACTACTGTTACTACTTATGTCTTTTATTTTAATTTACTTATATTATTATTATGTATTATTTAAATATTATTTATATGTGAAATATGCTAGAATATAAGTAAATAAGTTCATTTTATCTATATATATATACATATCATTTTCTTATATCTGTAAATATTTCCAAATAAATAAATTACTTCAATAAAGTGTTATTTTCAAAAAAAAATAGGCAGTTGATTGCTTTACTAGTAACGCATCAATGTGGTGTAAATTTTTGTATTTATACAATAGTGTATTAAGTCAAAAACTCAAGGAAATACTCGTAATTCAAAAACCATTTATTTTATATTGTTTGAAACCTGAATCCATGTGATATTCATAAATTCTTAAACAATTAATTGAAAATCATTTTGATAAACAAATTTGTAACCTCAAACGCTGATGTCTCTGAACTGTATTTTTTAATTAACTCGCTAAAGTACTCTTGATGCAACATCATGTTAAGACGACATTAACCGACTAAGTGTTGAAATAAAACAATCTTGATGAGTTTTTTTTTAACAATTCCAGATATATTTCAGATACAGACACGAGAAGCATTCGGCTAAGATGTATTTGAAATTGCAGATAGCATTATGCTAATGGTAATATTAAGCGATAGAATCTTGCGCCGTGAAGATGTTATTTCTGTCTTGTATGATGGACAGACCGCTTTCCATTGTTAAGTTTAGCGGAACAGCGGACTTAGCCGAGTGTGATTCCTCCATTACACGAAAGTACATTGACTTTGAGGATTTCAAGTGCGTAACAACGAGACTGTATAGTACTGAGTATATTAACTGAAAACCTAGAATGCCGACACAAAATTGTGGGTATTCTATCCTTTTCTGTTACGCAGAAAATTGTTTACAATATATAAAAACACTTTCTGTCGTCAATACATTATTTATTATTTAAAATCTTTCCCCTTGAGTACAAATCCCTACAATGTATTTATGAAATGTGTAAATTTATTTAGGAGTACAAACAGCTTAGTTAATGTAAGTAGAACAAAACACATGAAAAACGATTGAGCCAAAAAAAAATGGAATGAAAATGGGATTGAAATCTTACGTTTCATTTGATTGTAGTGATGTTGGTGTACAAAAAAATGAAATCCCTTAAACTGCATAATGAAATGCAGGGAGACTACGTAGAAAATGTGTTCTGGTTGGAGTTTTTATCGCAGTAGAAAATATAAAAAACTGTTTTAGGGCCAATTGTAAAAATTTTGGAATCAATTTTGATTTCTGTCCCTTGTTTGCTCTTTTTTCTCTTCACGCATTCCCCTTATGATTTCGAGCGTACTTGGAAGTATTGGGTGCCACTGTACACCATTGCCTTTCCAGTCAACTTGTCTTTACAGCTGGTTTCAAGGTATCACTCATAATGTTAGCTTTTTGAGGGTTCGCTTTCATAGAGTCTTCGAGCGCTCTTGGTAGAGTAGTCGTGGATAACGATGTCACCGTATATATCCGTATTTTATCCGTATCCGACATGACCTATCAAATATTTTTATGCGCTTTTGTATTATGAAAGATATATGTTGCTCATATAAATAAGAAAGTAAACTTTATTAAGGGGGGGGTAAGGTTATTCGTACAAAAAAAGGCAAGTTTTTATGAATTTTTTGTGACGACACAGTTAAAATCTCTTTATTTAAACCAATGATACATTACAGTATGGCATTTGAAGAATATTGTGTAAAATTTTCAAGACGAAATATTAAAAAATACGGCAATGGCAGCATTTATTCGGACGTGTCTCGGAAAAAAGGAGAATTGCGGTGTCCATCATAACTTGGTGCTAGATCACCTGAAATCAAAAAATCAAAGTTCATTCGTTAGATAATAGGTTTTTCCAGGTAAAGCTGGGAGGGTTTTTTGAAATTTCAATTTTTTAATTTTTTGGAGCACTTTGAAGGGAAAAACGCGATTTTTTGCGAAAAATATCGACTAATTTGTTTTTAAAAAATATAAATTAATAACAAATTTGAAAAAAACTCTCCAGCGTTACCTAGTAAATTATGTACAGAAATAGTGTTCAAAATTTCAAAAGGATCGGTGCAGTAGTTTTGAAGTTATGATGGACACCAACTTTGAAAACGTGTGGTGTGGCGAAAACGCTTTAAAGTTTTGCACACTGTAAAATTCAAAATAAAACTCAACACTTATTTTATACTTACACATAATCGTCGATGCCATGTTCATACAGCAAAGAGCTTTCATCATCAGCATCTTTTAGTCCTTGTCTACACAAAACTCTTCCAATACAATAAGCACGTCCGGTAGTCCTCAGGTGAGCGCGTCTCTCAGCTGCCCGAGCAGGTATAGAAAATCAGTCTGAGTATCGCTCAAATGTTCATAATTTCGTCAATTTTGCGCCGATTGACTTGAAATTTTGACATAATATTCTTACGATGTTATACATTCGTTTAAAAAATTAAAAATAAAATGCAAAAAAAAAAATTAAAACCTTACCCCCCCCTTAACCGCTAATTTATTGAATTATCAATATTTTTCGGGGCCAATGGTTCCTTCATCAGGATATAACGTATACAAAAAAATTAAAAATCAAAGTATAGACATTGATAAAAACAAAAAATAAATATTTGAGAGATAATAATAAATAATTAAGCACTAATGTGAAAACAAATTTAAAAGGTATCCTGGTAAGGTACCTGTCCATAGTGTCCATGTTAAAGTTAAATTGGGAACAATCGGTTAAATGAAACTGTAAAGTCATTGTCAAATTGACTTATCTATGGTATGTCCTATCTGTGTTATCCTTTAATTGTGGGAGACATTTAAGTATATTTGTTTATTTTGTCTTACCAAGCGATTGTGTCTTCCTGTTGGATGACCGAATAAAATAAAATAAAAATTTATTTATAATATTTAATTTTCTATTAATATTTTTTTAATTTCTAATTTATCCAACTGTTATCCTATTTTAATTGTGTGTATAATTTGCAAACCCTTATTAATATCAAATAATGTTTTTTTTCCAAAAGATGATTAGAAAATTCAGAATTATTGCTATTTAAACATTATAAGTGCTCCTATACACGAAAAATGTTTATCGTGTAGTTATATAGAGATTACTTTGCAGCGGGCACAAGTGGTCCTACCGCGGCATGGTGGGCGGCGGCGCGGGGCCCGGCGGCGCCGGGGGCAGCCTCCAGCAGCTGGCCCCGGGCGGGCTGCAGCTGGGCGCCGGGGGCAGCCTGCAGCAGCTGGCCCCCTCCCCGTGCGACTCGGGCGTGTCGGAGCTGGAGGCGGCGCTGCGGGACCGCGACTCGGAGCTGGCGCACCTCCGCCAGACCATGGAGCACAACGAGCAAGTCATCTTCAGGTGACACACCTTCGTTAAACCTGAGCTTCATTTTTAATTGCTCGCAATTAGGGTTGCCACCCTTACTTTATTATAAAGTATTGAACGTTATTTCGGGTAATTATACTTATGAGAACAATAAAGTACGCGAAAATACTTTATTTTGCATGATTTTATTTCTCTGGGATTCATTTTACTTATAACATACAAAAAAAAGTTGATCGTAGAAATTTTTGCATAAAACGGAACAAGAGAGTTACCGGGGTCGATGATGTTGTCGATTGTTGCCGAATAGGTTCGATAATTGACGATATACCCTGTGGCGGTCGCCACATAACGTCGTTTTTTAATGCAACCTAACCTCAAATGTCAACATAGTCAATGTCATTGTAAAAAAATCTTGTTTGTTTTGTGTAAGGCGGATTGAGTGCAGTTAAAATACGATTAATTGGTTTTATAGAGTTTTTTCTGTGATGAATAGCAAATGGCAAGACGAAAGAAACAAAGCGTCTCTGAATCTCATAAGAATGAATGACTTATTTACTTTAATTTAATGATATAGACTGCAAACATGCTGTGCAGTTATTTAGTAGTGATAATTATTTGTTAAAAGTTGCTAAAAGTAATGAAAAATATGTTTTTAAGCAAAATTAAAAAGTAAAATAAATCGGATTTTATTTTGACACAATGTACTTTTTTTTCTACCTTTAATAACCAATGTTCTTTGTTTGCACAAAAAAAGGTGGCAACCCTACACGCAACGGAACTTTAATTGCGCAATCTGTTCCGCACTTTTGATAGATCAAATCAAAATCAAATCACGAAAGCTTCTTTATTACTTTTACAATAACTATATATTTTTTGAATCATTAGCACAATGTAGTTAAATTGAGAAGTTTACTATTTTTTCAATTAATGCAAATGAAAATTTGTGTAAAATTGAACAAAAGTTTGAGAGTAGGTACCAATGTATTTTTATATGTATATGAATTTCATCAGTATCAGTAACATATACAACATAACACAGGGAAATTTCAGTCAAAGTGAAACGAATTGCTTAAACAACATAGGCAACTTCCAAAAATTTGATAGATATTGTGGTCAGTGTTGGGTGGAATTGTGAACGTCACATTGTGTAAAGTGATCACTTAAACCAGCCATATGATAGGTTATAAATACCCAAAGACTTCCATATAAATAGTTTCGTCTCTGTGAGACTTCTATAATATACCTATCTTGATTAATGACGATCCCTTTGGGAACAAAAATTTTGTAATTATGTTTAATAGTAACAATTTAAAAATACTCAAAATATTATATTATGAGTAATTGCCTCAAATATTACAAAAATATCGAATAAGTTCTTCTATTTTATTAAAATATATTTATTAAAATAATTTAAAAATTCAGAGGATCTTTTTTTATGTAACTTACTAACTCTCTACAAGACAAATCTCATAAACACCAACACAATATTTCATAGTGTTGGTGTTTATGCCCATAAACACCAACACAATTAAACAATGTACATCGTACGCACGGTTTACACATACTAATTCGATTGTCTTTCTTAAATGGCAAGAGGTCTAATACTTCCATAAATATAAAGCCAACAAAGTGGAGCAATTTTCTTCATTTCTAAAACATCTACGGTTAAGTAATTTGCTAATTGAATAAATCATTTCGTTTGAGAAAGACATGCGTATCTGAAATGTATGGAACCTAATGATTTTTTTTAATTTGATATATTTTCATACAAAAATGTAATACAAAATGAATGAGACGCTGTGAGAAAAAATCATGAATTTCGCTCGCATTACCCGACGATCGTCCTAATATTGGGTGCATCGCGTTGCCCGGTAGGTACCTACTTATTTCAAATGTCGTGCTAATTGCTTACTTTCATTTGCATTTATAATGACTTCTTGACAACACTTTCTAGATTTATTATGTTGATAATTTTTACCAGGAAATACAATAGAGTCTAAATCTCTTTAGGGCGTGACTCAGTTAATTAGAAAGAATTACCTTAATAAAGTCATGTATTATTTAAGAAAAATTCTACAATCGTCATATTTCAAATTACTGCGTAAAGTATTGCATTAAGCCACCATTCGTTCAAATATGAAAATAATTAAGATTTTATTATTTTATTTGTTGACATTTAAATAGTTTAGCTCGCTCCTCTTCCACTTCTGTAATTTCAAAAAATATATTGCAAAAATTCATGTATTTATTACCATGGTGACTACATATATTTTTATTTAGTACACACAAATGTAAAAAAAAATACCTAACATTGATATTGCATATCTCTATAACTATTGATATTAATGATCATGGTTGCTTGAACATTTTTGACCCGTAATCAAAGCAGAAATTCCCTTATAAAGTATTATGGACTAGCTCTATTTCAGCTGTATAAGCATGTCGCTCCGTATTCTCGTCACATACACAGTGACGCTTTTTTTTATATATTTATTAGAGACACTAACAGGATAATAGGTACATTATAGTCTAATAATAAAACATTATAAATGAAGACCATGCCCCCTTTATTATTCCTGGCGTATCCTAGTGTAATGCAAGTATTCGGATGAATTTCATTACACACAATAAAGTATATTGCTCTCAAAATTCCGTAAAAAATCAATGTAGATTTTCTCATTAGCGACATCTGTGGGGATTTAGGGGAATGAAAATGGCTTTGTACAGGCCGCATGGAAAAGGCGCTTACAACTCATATATGAAAGCTTTCCACGCAATTTGAACATATATACAACTTCCAAAAAATGAATAAGCATGGTATATTCTATCATGGGTGGAAATGGCGAATGTTACAATTGTGTAAAGTGATCACTTAAGCCAACCATAAAAAGACAGGTCATAAGTCCTGTGTACACCCAAATG
Source organism: Agrypnia vestita (assembly GCA_016648135.1). Lineage (NCBI taxonomy): Eukaryota > Metazoa > Arthropoda > Insecta > Trichoptera > Phryganeidae > Agrypnia > Agrypnia vestita. The sequence continues at coordinate 17,126 of JADDOH010006121.1, read as the reverse complement.
ACTTCTATACCTACTTTCCCATAATTAATACAGTTTCGTCTCTGTGAGATATCTATAATAAACACTAAAAGACCATGCCCATTATCCCAATTACAATTGTCTTCTGTATGCTCTAGTAACATGTATTTTTGCATTTAAGTATATTTTACATGTACATTTATGTGTATTGTATATTTAGTGTTTTGATGTAGTGCGATTAGTATTTATTAAATAATGGATCTATAGGTTCAGGTCATCGTTTAGTAAAGGGATGTTGTGTATGAGTGAGTTTTTGAACCATGATAAGGTATCTGGAAGAATATCAGCATCAACGTTAGGGTCAGCACAATACATATTATATGTGCGACACAACCTTGAGATGGGAGAAAAGCAACCAACATTATTAGTGTGCTGGCTTATTCTAAAGATCTCCGGGTTTCTTATACGGGGTTTACTATGGAAATTTATGTCAGATAGAGAAAGAGAATCAATAGCTCCGCTGAGAATCTTGTGTAGCACAACGAGATCGGATATTTTCCGTCATATAATATATAATAGGTGTACTCATAGGTAATCAATTATTTTTGGTGTGGAATGTTTGCTTCAGTCAAGCTCAGTAAAGTGAACGTGTAAAGACGTGTTTTATACACAATATTTTAATCCGTGGTCTTGTGAATTGTGACAATTAAAATTTTTTTTTATTACTCTGTTGTAAAATGGCGGACAATCAACTAACTGAAGAACATTTACGTCATTGCATGTTGTTTAATTTTCTATCGGGTGTTAATGCAACGGTTGCAACAAAGAAAATTTGTGATGTGTATGGAGACGTATTGAAAGTAAACAAGTGTCAACGTTGGTTTAGAAAATTTTCCGATAGTGATTTTGACTTAACTGATAGCGATCGAAGTGGGCGCCCGGTAGGGTTTGATACGCTTTAAAAACATCTAGAAGTATATTTTTCATAAAAGTCTACCAACAAGATGGCAAAAGGTCCTAGATAACGATGGAGATTAAATCGATTAAAAATAAAATTAAATTTAGTTAAATTCTTTTTTTGATGCCACTTAAATAATTGATTACTTATGGGTACACCTAATAATATACAGCTTTTGTTGCTGATCCCCTCAATTGTACGATTTTTTTATTTTTTTTATTCAAATTGTTATTTTTCTTGTATGCTGTTTACAAATCATTACGAAATTTGTTGACATGTTTCCGTTTCCATTCAAACAGTGAACAATCTTCCAGAGTGTACCAAGAGAAGGAGCGCGTGTGGGAGCGGGAGCTGCGGCGGATGAAGGCCGCGCACGACACGCGGCTGCGCGCCGGCGCCCAGCGCGCGCTCAAGCTGGAGCAGCTGCTGATGATGCGCACGCACCAGCTGCAGCAGGACCGGCAGCGCCTGGGCCGCGAGGCCGACACGCTGGGCGCGCGCCTCGAGGAGACCGAGTGGGGCCTCTGCCAGAAGGCCGGCGAGATCGCCCTGCTCAAGACCCAGCTCAAGGAGGCGCAGGTGCGTCTTTTCAATTAACCATATTCGAAGTCTTCCGAACAATCTAGAACATTTTAGAAAGCGCTAGAATACGCGAAATTGTACCAGAAGCTTAATTTTTTTAATTTTTTTTTAATATTTTTCTTATATTTTACGTTTTCTACATCATTAAAAATTCGAAGACAAGGCATGCAGGTATAATCTTTATGTTATTTTAGAAAAGTTGTCTCCAAATCAATTATAAATGCTTATTGCTTGTATTTTATAATTATAAGATAATTAAAAAATATCGTAATACAGCATAAAGTAAAAAAAATAAAATAAAAAATAAGAAGGAACTATGCAATGAAAAATCGGAATATCGAAGAATACAAACAAGTGAAACACAGAAAATCAAAAAATAAGTCGATCAAATTTTAAATACCTACCGAAATATTAAGCGTACATAAAAAAAGAAGTAGCCAAGAACATAGAAATTTTCGAGGCGCATTTTAATTTCGTAACTCTATCCTATAAAGAATTATTATACTAGAAATGTTAATTAAACAAATTTTAAAAAAAGGACGGTTAATAATGAATAACCAACCATATTAAAATTCATAATTTTTATTAGGTTGATAGTTAATAAATTTCAACCTAATAAAAATAAATTGTAAAAAACTGAGTTATTTCTAACATCGACCAGTTTCGATACCTCTGTACCTTTGTCTAGACGGACGCAAATTATTATATATTATTAATTATGTCCGACCAAATAGTTAACATAATAAACATCAAAAATATAAAGCAATTTGGTTATGAATCTGTTTTTTTTCTGTAAAGGATCTGGTAGATTTCTTTGAGACCCAGTGTTGCAGAGGGGTGAGTTTATGTGTTCGATGCATGCGTGACCGTTATTAACCGTCTCCAGGAATAAGATTTTCGATATGAAACAATTCTGAGACAAAACATGCTCGTGAGATTCTTTGTACACGCATAATCTCAAAGATTCACTGTCTAGCACCTATTTGCGTATGACAATTAATGTTCCATTCGTCACTTGGAAATGCCTACTTTTCGTCTAACTTTTCAGAATGTTCATGTTCATGACATTTGAGTATATCGAGTCTCGTTATTAAATAAAACGCCCTGTACATGGGTCGTCTCGCCAATCATAAATGGTGATCTCCCAGTTTATCTCTGAATCAAAATTTCAGACTGTGTGCACGTTACTGAGATTTATTTAAACTAAATATCTGAATTTGTCTGATCGTGCCTTGTTTCGTGGATACGGTGTGTTAGAAGATAGTATCATAAAGTAAAAAAACATCTCATAAAGCGTCAATTAACAAAACAGCAATATTGAGTTTTGTGTGCTATGTACTAAAATTAAATATCACACGAGTTTTAAAATGTTCTCATCGTTTGCAATTATTACATTCACGATTTTGTCTTCTTTAAGCCTTATTTTTGTAGCAATTCTTTGTCCGATTTTACCTTTGCATGTGTACGAGCATGATAAAATGTATTAATAAAACACACCAACGTATTTTTCTTATCTGTTTTCAGAGCGAACACACTGCCAAGGGTCACGAGATCCTCCAACTTAAAAGTGAGCTGAGGCAAGTCAGAGAAAATTACGATAGACGAGAAAAAGAATTTGCTAAATTGAGATCGGAAAGCGATGACAAGGATCTATTAGTAAAGCAATTACAAGCCGAAGTCCACAGACTTAACGTAAGAGTCAAAGACTCCGACATGGAGCTGATGCAGACAAAAGATCAAAGTAACCGAGAAATCGAAAGACTCAAAACAGAACTCAAAGAGCTCAGAGAAGAATTGTCGGACATTTCCTTGAGCAACTATGAAGGCATAGAAGCCGGACGCTCTTTGAGGGGGATCTACGACGTGTGCAAGACGGCCAACGAGTATCACTGGTCCTCGACAGACAGCTCCTTGGAGGATGCCGAAGTCCAAAGGCTGAACGGCGAACTGCCCGATCCGCCGTGCATGGACCCTTGCCACAACAACGTCGAAATAGAAAGATTAAAAATCGATATAGAACACAAGAAAAGAGAATTCGACAGCGAGAGAAGAAAGTGGTCAGAAGAGAAGGAGAAAGTTCTGAGATATCAGAAGCAATTACAGCTGAATTATGTACAAATGTTCAGGAGATCGCGGGCGCTGGAGGCGGAGGTGGAGAGCCTGACGCTAGAGCTGGAGCTGGGCAGCAAACACAAGAAGAACGTAGAGAAATTAAATAAAACTATCGAGCTATGAGCTACACATCAGGAATGGCTGTTTGACGGTCGTATTTCCCCTGTAGAGGCGTATCTCTACACCGCGGGTTAACATGACCAGTGAAACTATAATTTTACCAAGAAACCGGTAAATTGTCTTGTGCAAGTAACACATATTGTGTATATACGCCGCATGTCACAGGCGATCCACTATGAACACTATGAAGACCGAATTTCGTGATGTTTAAGGGTTTATTGTGATGATGTTTATTTTAGGGAATATTTATTTTATAGAGTAGATTTGTTTTCCTATGACATTTGTTCTTTGAAAGGCAAAGATTACTGTCAGCAGTATCAGGATAGCCATAGATAAGCTGTTGTACTGAATTATATAATTATGTACGTAAAAATCTGTTTAAGTTATTAATACTTAGACATATAATTCTAAAGAGTGTTTCATAGCTTATTTTGTATTTTTATGAATAAATGCAATTATAAGACTTTTCTTGTGTAATTATTTTATATCTTGTATTTGAATTGATTAAGCAGTCTTTAAGTCGAAAAGAATAAACTAGATTTCAGTTAATTAATGGGATAACAGAGAAAACTAAAATTAAATAAATATTCTATAATGTTAGCAATAAACATATCGATTGTTTTAAAATTCAAGACAGCCACAATAATGAAAACCTCGGAGTATTATTGATACTTTTTTTAAATGTAGTGATTTATATTTATCTAGAACGTGGAACAGTTCTGCATATTAAACAAAGGAATTTAATAGGTTGGCTTATAACACATCAAGAGATTGTGTGTATTCGCATTGCCAACAATTCGCAAGGTTATTTATTACTGCACAACAACTATACACTGATATAAATTATTGCATTTCCGCTTATCGCATACGACAAGGTAAAAATGTACATGTTTAAAAAGTCACGTATATAAGGATTCATATTCTTTTCATTAAATCAGTAGTCAATTTCTAATGATGCAAGATTATTTTTATTTTTGAAATACAAAAAGGATTATATTTGTGAAGAAAATGTACTCGTAATTGCCTCATCTCCATAACATTAACCGAAATGAATATTTTCCTATTTTTGCTTAAGTAATATTGATTTTATGTACATGTTGCAAGCTGATGCGTGACGGGTTAGCTTCAAATGAATAATGGATGAATTTTCAAAACCTACAAGACAAGTTTCCATTATCTTGAGTAAAACTAGAAACGTAAAAGAATCCAAGCGCGCTCTAGATTGGAAGCATACTTTGAGCACTCTATAAACAATATGTAACTTATACCTTACAAGAATTTTATTTACATACAGGATGACGTTCCACTCATTAAAGTCGACTCAATAAGGGATCTTGCTATAACACTAGAGTGAAGGCTCACTTTTAGACACCACCTTGATAATATCACAAACAAAGCATTTACTATGTTGGGATTACAAGATCAAGAATCAACAAGAATTACTCACGACTTTAAAAATCCTTAAAGTCTAAAAACTTGTGATGGGCCCACTGTGTACTAAGTGCTACAATGTAGTACTACATTATACTGAAGCGCACTTCAAACTGCACACTTCAAATCGCACATTTCAAACTGCACACCACTTTCATACTACACACTTCAATGTTGTGAAAAATTTTGGCCGATTTTTACGTAAGTTGACGTAGCAAAAACGTATTTTTTTCAGATATTATTTTTGGGAAGTTAATGTAGATAAAGCGACTCTTTCAAATTACTAGTAGTACTACAATTAATTCACTTCATATGGTTTATTTAAGTAGATGAAGTGTGTAATGTTTCGGTACCTACTACAAATATAGCGCACACTTTGTAGCCTTCAAAGTGGTGAACGTGTGCGTGTTGTAGTCTTCATTTTAAAATGTAGTTTTCTCTTCGCTACTAAAAAATTATATGGACACCTTATTTAAAACACATGTTACAAGAATCGAGAGTGCAGAAAATTTTTCTACATATTTTGTCTTGCAGAGCCTGTCAACTCGGAGGTCTTCACAGGAACGAAGATCGTCATGCACATTATTTTTCAAAATGCATAGAATGAATTCCCAACGAAAAATATCTAATTGTGCAGTATTGCAAGATACTCAGTGGAGCTATTGATTTTCTTTCTTTATCTGACATGTAAGCACGTTGAACCCTGTATAAGAAACTCGGAGTTCTTAAGGATAAATCAGCATCCCTATAATTTTGGCAATTTTTCTCCCATGACAAGAATGTGTCATAGATATAACATGTATTGTGCTGACCCCAGCGCTCATGTTGATATTGTTGCAGATACCCTATCATCTATTAAAGAGTCATTCCTATATATCATCCATTTTCTTGGCACTTAATACTTTATTTACATGTGTCGTACATCATCGCACTGCATTAAACCCCGAATTCACAGTCAATACTTAGATAATTTAAAGATTAAGGCACGCCTTGAAAGTTACGCTTTTAAATCGCATCTTTAAATCATCTATTTCTAATTCGGGCTTGAAGCATTAAATAAATGCATATTGCCAGAGCAGGCCGAAGACGCTTGTAATTGGGAAAGTGGGCTGTGTTTGAAATAAGTAATGTTAAATAAGAAGCTAAAAATTGAAAATAATTGTTTTCAGGCGTATTCTAGTAGATATGCAATAATTCGAAAAAACATCATACATCATCTACATTAATAAGGAATATTGCTAAAAAAAATCCACTTTCAAAAATAAAATATATTGGTATCATTACCAGTTGCGAAATCTATGTATACTAACTTGTTAATGAGGAAAAAATAACAACAGATGTCTCTAGAGAGACCAGTGCATGATGTTCTTTCGATGGAATTGCTGAACAGTGAATGGTGTGTAGAGTGATCACTTAAGCCAGCTCATACAGGTTGTAAGCCCTAAGTCATCGTATAAGAGACTTCCATCCACTTTTCTCATTTCTCTGTGAAACTTCTATAATGTATCCTTAATTTATTACTTATTTATTTTGTATCCAGTATTCTATAAGTTCTAATTGGAAAATGTAGAAAAAAAATATTTCTAATGAGATTTATTCTAATTATTAAACTTACATAATGAAGATATCAAGATCGAATTAAAAATACCTACCTCGTAACGTGATTAAATTTTTCAGATCATCAAAAAATTACATTTTCGTCTTCAACTGAATTTCATTAATTTTATTTTCATTTTCGAATTTCATTTGAATTTGTACGGTCTACAGGTAGAGTTTGGAATCAAGACAATGTTAACTTTTGTAAACTGAAGCAATTACAGAAAATTACGTGACACATAATTAAAATTATAGATTATTTAAAAATGAACGAGAGCAATATAAGATTCTGAATATAAGAGCCTGAAAAAATGTCTTAATTCATTATAATCACCATGTATTTTCATAGTCTGCTAAGCGAATAATCCAAGATTTTCTATAATCTTTATTTATAATGAAAAATTTAACATTTCTTGAAAAATAGCAAGTTTAAGAGAAGAAAATTGTTTAAGAAGTCTCACAGACACGAAGCTATTTATATGAGAAACGCGGATGGAAATCTTTATAGGGTGGCCCATGGCTTGTGACCTGTATGAGCTAGCTTAAGTGATCACTTTACACATTGTAACATTCACCAATTATTTGTTTAATGTATTGTAATAATAAAAATCTTATATTGCTATCGTACAGTTTTGATAATCTATAATTATCAATAATATATCAAGTAATTTTCTGTAATTGTTTCAGTTTTACAAAAATTCAACTTTTATAATGTTTAAAATTAAAATTTATATAAAAATAACTCAAAACAAGTATTTAAATTTATCATTTTAACTCGAAACGATTGGAGAGAGTTTAATGATTTTTTGTAAAAATTTTCTTTTCAAAAAAACTTACTTTTTATCTATAGAAAAATACTCCTAAGCTAAATAAATTTTTGACATAGAAAATTAAATTAAATACTTACCTCTGTTGACAGAGTGAAGTTAAAATGGGGGAAATGGATAATTAAACAATTACATTATTGAACAAACTTTATTGTGCGTTAACAACAAACCAAACACAATTCAACACTAAGAAGTTATACCTTTTATGATTAATCCTAAATTATAATCGATTAAAATCTAAACAATTCTCTATAGAAATTAACAAATCTCCAGCACGCCTCAACCATCTCGGGAGTAACAACTCGCCCCCGTCGACTGAAATTTCAAATATTGTAATAGCCTGACAATCTCCATGACTGGAATATTATTCACATCCTCAACTGCTTTGGTCCTGACACTCTCACCTCCTGGACGTAGGATCTGGACCTGTTAACAGTACCCACTTAACCTTTCAAATGCCTTGAGCGTGTTAACACGCCAAAAATTGCATGATACCCAAGCTAAGAGACCATGACGCAATGCTTTCCATGACACACCAAGTCACAAATGTGATTTCACGTACCTTGCAGAGGCAGGATTAACACGGTTTTCAATGTCATGTATATGAAATTCGACGACATTTACCAGCTTTTAATAGACATTTTAGGTGAACATCCTCAACTTCTAACCTTTTATGTGATGTCTCTCCTGTCAAGTATAATTGGCAGTTAAAAAGTTAAGGTAGTAATATTACTTCAGGTGTCTTTTAAATTCATATAATGAAAGTATTTCATTAATCGTCCAGTTGGACCCTGCACCAATAATATTTCTAATTCGGTCAATACTTTCATATTTATCATTTTTGATACTTTTATATCAATTATGCATAAGGTCTACCAGAGTTTTTTAAATAAGATAAAATCACACTTGATGTTTTCAACGCAGATAATGCAATTTCCATACATTTATAGAGAAATACACAAACCCATCAAATATTAATATTGCATTCTCCATACAACACGCAGCATATTGACGATTTTGATCCAGTTGAATTTGTCGTAGTTTTCATTTTCGCAATGATTCAAACAAACTCACAAAATGAATTTTAAGACATCGGTAAATCATTTTAAAATCGGGCCCGGAAACTGGTCGGCATGAACGTGTGTCGGGCTCTGAAGCCCAGGTCTGCGTTGGTGGTGTTGTTGGCTGGCGGCACCGGTACTCCCGCTTCGGCGGCTGGTTTGGTCTTCTTGGGCGCTTTCTCGACCTTCAGCTTGTCGGCCTCCTTGACGTCCAGCACGCGGGACTTCTTGCGCCACTTGAACCACCAGTACTCGAACCCGAGGGTGATGCACGCCAGGCCGATGCCCATGAATATGACGATGAACACGCCGCCGATGTTCTGAATGGAGATGCCGTCGGCTTGGTCGTCCAGTTTTTCGCACTTTTGGGCCGCCGGGTTGTTGGTCCACCAGTTTTCCTTGAGCTTTTCCAGTTTTCGTTTGTTTAACAGTTGGAGAATACTGAAAAAAAATTACGCTTTATTCTTTTATCCATTTTTCCCGTCTTCGCGTTTGTTTAACGTAGAGCTCAGAGATAAAAATATGATCTTCATACTTACGCATTGTTAAATTGATCCTTCAGCGGCGATCCCTGCTGCACTGCGATTGCGTAAGGTTTCCTGGAGAATTCCTCGCCGACCATTTGAAACTCGCAGCTGGTCATCACCTGGTAGCGCACATCCGTGGCGTCGGCCAGCCACGCGAAGCCTTCGCTGGACGTCTTAGACGCCCGCACCCTCTCCAAGGCTTCCTCTATCGTGTTAGGCAACACTGCTTCCTTCATGGCCTGCCACATCTTGGTGTACTTGTCACTGACGGGGTAGTCCCAGACGGCCAGTTTCGCCCTCTCCACATCAGTTAGACTGTCGTTCAGACTCATGTCTTTCCAGATCCTGAAATTTTTTTGTAAAATAAATATATTTTATTTTTGATGTTTCTTTAGGCGCAGTAGAGGTAATTTTTTTTTCACTATGAAGTTATTTAATACAAATCTGTTTTTAACGTTATTACTACCATCTGGTTTTTAATCTCGGTATCTGCGGAGCTCAATAGGTATTCTTTAGTTGTCAGTTATTTCGGCTGGTTTATTTCGCGTTTATTCACGTCAAGCAGTTCTTCATTTCGTTGGCGATTGTGCTACGGTAAGCGATGCGCTGTTTATTTTGTGTATCCGAAAGAAGTATAACTACTCACGCGCATGCATAACTACACGCACTCAATTTAAAAAAATATATTTTATTTAAATGACATATCAACCAGCAATAGATACATTTTACTGAACATTTTCCGGTACTGTGTACTATAATATATTCGCTATATATATAAATTGACATTAAACATATTTTTACTGTGTGTGGTAAAAAACGGATTTTTGATATAATTGATTTATCTGTCTATGTTAAGAAACGTGAATACAGTTATTCACAGTATTCAATGTAAAAAAATGTATTAAACTACAACTAATACGTGGATTCAATTAGAAATCTTGGCAGTTAAAGAAAATAATAATTACGATATTCACGTATTTTCCTGTCTCAAAAACAGTGATTTATGATTTAATAAAATAATATTCATACTCGTAAAAACGTCCTTCAATATCCGACATCCGCAGGAAGTAAGTCATTGCTGCAGAACCGTTCAGCGGAGCATATTGAATCTTGTATTGCTTGGACAGGTCATCCAAGGACTCCACCGGAGTGTCCAGGCGGGAGACTGTCAAGAAAGCGGCCAAATTTGCAGTGTAGGATGCGATTATAATAAACCTGCAATAAAAATACTATGTTTAGACCATTCGACCAGCGATTTCACCTGTAATATATATGTTTCAGTGAATCTGTATTTCTAGTGAGTCTATATTTTCACTGGAATTTTAGTGAAATTATATACAAGGTCTTTTTTATCATATCCAATCAGATTTTCACCAATAGAAATTAGTACAAACTAGTGAAAAGTATTTTAACTGATGTCTTACTAGTGAAATTGTCTAGTGTCTATTTTCGGATTGAGGTTGACCTCTTAGAATAACGATTTAAGATTTAAGTTATTGCGTGAAAAAGGTTCTTACTGCATTATTCATATCTTCTGTGCATATCAGTACGATACACCGGATATTACCTAACCTAACCTAACAAGTTTAGGTAAGGTTAGGTTAGGTTAATTTAGGTGATGTTTAACCTAACCTAAGCTTTGAGAAATGCGTGAATTCATGAACAAAATATAGTTTCACCGATACTGCGCAGTGAATCTGTAAATTCATTGATTGACATGTTTTCACTGCCCGACCGGGAAAATAAATTTCTACTAGTGATAACATAGACTCACTAGAAATAGAAATTCACTGTAACATATACAATATTGTCACGGGACGTGGCTGTGGGAGGCAAATGAAAATACTGGAAATTAAGTAAATATGTATAGGAAATAAAAAAGTATTATAAAAAATCCATGCAGAAATGCAGCATTTATTAAATTTCAAAACTTGGAAAATAATGTATTCCTCTCTAAAACTCCTACCCTACAGTATATTACAACACCAATCTAATGCCATTAATCTGAGTTTTTTTTATGAATAGATAAATAGGCTTTAAAATCGTAAATCTTCCATTAATCAATTCCCGAAAAATAACTTTTAAAAGGTTTTTTAACCAAGCATTCAAAATTATTATTATTTTATTGTATCTCATCCGAATCAATCTAATAGTGTGTCAATGTGTATCATTTTGAAAACATTGTGAATTTTTAAAACTTTCTTGTCCAAAATACAAATGAATTTCGGGCGTATTGTGCTTCAGTTTCATAAAAAATTTGATTACAGAAATCATAGACTGGACCCGGTATGAGAAATTGAGAGAGGTTTAGTATCACATGCAATGTGATATACTAAACTGCTATGTAATATACTAAACTGCGATGCTGACAAAAAAGATTATAAAATCATAACAAAATGGCATTATTCACCCAAAAAGCCACCACGTAGCTGCAACCAATCGTCCGGAGAGGTTCTTCGGAGCCTCACCGCCTCCCTGAGGAGTCAGAGACGTCATGCAGAACCAGAGACATTCCTTCAGTGTAAATTCCCTCTGCTCCTCGTCATCCTTGTACTTTTCCCGGTTGTTTTGTAGACTGTATGGACTCCAACGATCAAAAACCCACATAAGGAAACTAAAAATAAATATAAAATTCAATGGAATGATGAAAATATTGCAACTGACTATGACAATGAAAATCAAAACCTACCTGACTATTTTTTCGTTAACTAACTAACTAACCATCACGCCGTTTTTCGCAGGGGTGGGCAGAGAGGATGGAACGTCATATTCTTCTATCTTGGGACACTACTTTTGCTTCGGCTACATTCATACATCTTCTCATGCAAGCTCTACGGTTGTTGAGGCTTTTAACAGGGCCGTTCTTCAATATTTGTAGTATTGATCATGCCAGGTATTTCGTGGACGGCCTCTATTCCTGTTGCCTTGAACGCTCGCCCCATTTATTTACTTAACCATTCTTTCCTCGTTCATACGTTCTACATGACCAAACAATCTAAGTACTCCTTTCTTTATTCTGTATACCACACTACAGCCAGCATTACATTCACTTCTAATTTGTTCATTTCTCACTGTATCGACCAAAGATTTTCCACACAAGCGCTCTAGTAATCGCATTTCCATCGCATTCAGTCTACTTTCATTCGTATAATTGTTAGGTATATTTTGATATGGCTCAATTATTTATGGTATTAATAATCAAAAATAAAATACCTCGTGAAGAAATAAGCTGCTAAAATTGACAACCACACATCGTTCTCCAGAACTGTCAAAAACTTGAACAAAGATGTCGGAGAAGTGGGCTTCTTCATCAGAATCGTGATACCAACCAGGTCATAATATGGCACAGTGAAATCGACCACATTTTCTCTTTCAGCCATGACTGACATTGAGCCCAAACCGATATCAGCCCTCTTGTCCATTAGCTCCTTGACTATTCCGTTCCAGTTTCCGTTCTCGTCCATGTCTCCAAACTTTCCGTCAGGAGCCACGACCACGGTGTAGTCAAACTTGATGATATTTCTTATCTCTTCAATCAGATCAATGCAATAGCCTTTGAATCCTTTTGGCTTGGTGTCATCTTTAATCATAAAAGGTGGTTGCTGGAAAATAAATTGTTTGTTATAAATAATATTTTAACGATTAAAGAAATTCTATGTTTATCCGAATACAATCCTGAAAGTTGCATGTTCAACAACTTATCAAAAAATTTTTTGATAAACTGCATAATTATTTAAATATAACATCGTATATGGGGTATATGTATAAGGCGACAATATCAAAAAAAAAAGTTGAATGCAGTCATAAAGGATTAAATACTTATTTATTATGTACTTACTGAATTCGAGATTTTACAGGAAACATACATTTATAGAAAATATGATTTTGGAAGGGAATTGAGAACATTCTAAATTGGTAATCCTCGGTGACTGCATTAAATTTTTATTTTATTTTTTGGATATTGCTGCCTTTACTTTTATACCCCATATACCTATATCTTCAATAGTAGTTAAGTTTTTCTGTAGCTTTGAATTTGTATGCATTTTTATACTTATTTGACAAAAATAAAACACAAATTATAATATTAGAATTATACAACCTGGAACGGACAGGGTTGAGCCATGTAAAAAATGAGAACATAACATGACCACTATGAGCGGCGCGTGTCCAAAATAAATCAGCCGCTACATACAGAAAATTGCATTGGAGACGAGGCGTGTATGCCGCTACTGAAAATCGGGTTGCCGCTCGGAGCGCGCGCAAGTCAGTGCCCAGCGGCTGTTGCCGCGACTGGAGGGGGGCCGCGCGCGCATACTGCTTCCAACTAGCTGTAGAACAACATCGCCCGGACACTAGCCCGGAGATTGGCCCTTTGTTAAATGAATATGAAAAATGCAGCCTGTTTGGCCGCCGATGTTATTTCCAGCTACAAGTGTCGATACAAATATGTGTGGAATTTGTATATGTTATGAAAATATTTTAAAAATATGTTGATGCCTTGTAAGAAGCAGCGCTTGGCGCCCTTTTTGTATGCAATATTGTCATGTGCATTATGTTGAATCTCTGATGAGAAAAATGTATTGGAATTTTATGAATTTTTATGAATAAAATGGAAATAAATAATTTTTTATTTGGCACCTATTGGTGCGTGGACAAAGGTTAGAAGTTTGAGCCGAAGGGATTCTTCCGCGATGTAACGCCCCAAAGTAAAGTATGTGTGTGGCACGCGGTACCCGCGATGTTCGCCAACACTAAATGGGCATGAGTGTGGCACGCAATAGTCGCCAACACGGGAGACGAGTCTCGCTGCAGAGGGTCTCGTCTCTTTCTTTCCGCCGTTGAATCCGCCGACGGGCAAATAAATGTTTTTTGAATATTCAGAGATTTTACAAACTTACCTGACCGGCTATAACTTCTAACGCCTAGTACTCAAATTCCGAGCCCCCGTCTGAGATGCGTATATGGGATACCCTCCACGGGGGCCCGAAGGCCTGCACCGGGCGCCATCGTGGAGATGGTCATCATGAAATAAATGAGTACTGGAAGACCGTGAGAAAAATTTTGTATTTTTCTCGATTTGGAAACGGTAGACGCCTGTTTTCGGGCCCACGTCGCGGTAAGCTCGCGCACACGGCTCGCCGTGGAGAATATTAAAAAGTTGAATTTTTTATCAACAATCAGAGCGGCTTACCGTGGACGAATTCCTACTTATGTAGTGTCATTGCATTCCTTTACCGAATGCCTGTCTGGAAAATGTATTTTTATACATGTGGAATGATATGGGCGCGCCTGAGAGTGAAATAAAAAATTGGTTTTTGGCGCTTTTTTGAATGCCTATAACTCAGTAAATATTTACCTGAAATATTTGGATACTGTTAAAATGAGCGCTTGCATGCGCAAATTACATTTGTCATAGCAAAACTTGTAAAAATGCTGTTTTTGATTTTTTATGAATTTTTGAAAATTTGAGCCGTTTGTGGCGAATTTAATTTTAGTTTTTTGGGCCTTGTATGACCCAGCCCGTCCAAATAACTGTGTTATTATCATCTGCTAGGTCTGTTATTACAAAATAACACAGTATTAAAAAGTTTCTCTTGGGAGCTAAAATGCATTTTTTATGAATTAATTTGTATCTGTCATATGAAATCTGCCGCGCGGTGAAATTGTGCAACCGCGAATGACGTAGTTCACCGCTCGGCCGCTGGGAGCGCTGCGGCGCCTTCCCAGAATTACGCAATCTCATTGGTTTCTGTAACATGCTATGACGCAATCTTGTGAAATTTTGAATTTGGTATAAATAAAATGCATTTTTTGAGCGAGTACCACAGATACGCCACTCGCGTTGGTACGAGAATCGCTATTTGGACAATCTTCTTGCTGCCTTTTATTTCTGACCCTGCTCATCTACTTTGGACTCTGCTTTCTTGGATTTTTTGTGACTACTGCTTTCTGACTTGGACTTCGCTTCGGATTTTTTCTTCGACTTTAATACGATAAAAGCACTACTTCGGCGTTTGACTTCTGGCATATCCACGGACTACGAGCTTCACTGCAAATTCTGGTGGCGATCTCTGCCCCACCAGCGAAGACTACTGAGCCGCATAAAAAAGGTGTTCCCATCCGGAACATTTTGGTCCTGTTCGAGCCGGAGATCTGAGCTTCGCTGACGACCACCATGTCTCAAGAGGGATCGAGACACTCTGTTGGGGGAGACCACGACCAGGACGAGCCTGTGGCACCGGAACGAGCCGGTTCTGAAGTGGACCGGGCCTCCACGACATCCACGGAGGACACCGTCCGCCGGCAAGCGGCGGAGATCCGACGCCAACAGCAGCTCATACGAGAACTCCAGCGAGAGCACGCGGAGGCGCTCATCCGGATCTGCTCAGCAAAGGCAGACGCATCCGAAGCTGCAAATGTGTCGCCTGCAAAGAGGCAACCGACCAGGGCGGCATCCAAGCGACCAGCTTCGGTCGCCGCTGATGATGTCACACCCAAGCGGCCGACACCAGCCGCCACCGATGACGTCACCACCCGCCGCCCACCAGTGGTCGCGACCGATGACGTCACCACTCGCTGCCTACCAGTCGTTGCAGCCGATGACGTCACCACTCGCCGCTCACCAGTTGTCGCGGCCGATGACGTCACCACCCGCCGCCCACCAGTTGCCGCGGCCGATGACGTCATGGAGGAGTACGCGATTGTGTCATCAGACCGATCTGGACAGCGGGGCCGTTGTCCCGAACCGAGCACATTCACGAGAGATTGGGTCCTGAGCCATCCGGAACAAAGACGGATGGTCAACTCACTGATTGAAGAGGCGCTCAATTCACGCCAGGCCAATAGCACCCGCTCACAACCTACTGCGGGAGAGGCGCCGGTTTCAGCAATTTTGGCGCGACAATCAGGCGTCAAAGAATTGCCGCATTTTTCCGGAGACCCCTTCGAGTGGCCGACTTTCCTGGCGCAGTATGAGCAGTCGTCAGTTCTATGTGGATTGTCGCCGCCTGAAAATATTATGCTCCTACAAACGGCGCTGAAAGGACGAGCGCGCGAAGCAGTCGCGCCGCTTCTAGTGGACCCACAGAATTTGGAGGAGATTATGCGGACACTGAAAAACCGCTTCGGCAATTCCGAGGACATTATTGATAGCATGCTGGAAAGAGTCCGCCGCCACCCACGGATCACTGAAGATTCGCCGATAGACGCGCTGACGGAGTATGCTATAGCCATCAGAAATGTGGTGGCGACCGTGCATGGCTTTGACCGGAAATACCTGACGTCACCGCAGCTACTTACAGAAATGGTCGGCAAGCTTCCCATGTCGGCGAAATTAATGTGGCTGAATTCAAGGAGAGGCGGACCAACCAACATCACAATAAAAGACTTATCGGACTGGCTGGTCGACATATTGGACATGGCGCCGTACGCCGGATGATGTAGACCAAAAGCGAGCCAGAAGATGACCGCCCGCCGAAGCGGTCAAGTTCACCAATTGACGGAAGACGGTGAAGAAAGTAGACCGTCAACGAGCGCCGCCAGATGCTGCGCCTGCCATATGGCAAATCACGCCCTGCTGGATTGTAGGGCGTACTGGAATAAACCTATACGGGAGAGATGGACATTGGCAAGGCGGGCCGCTGTGTGCTTCAATTGCCTAACAAGGGGGCATATGTTGCCTATCTGCAAGGCCAAGCGGTGCGGCGAAAATGGATGCCGAGCACCACACCACCACTCGCTGCACTTAGAAGAAAATCGCCGCCCGCCCCAAGCCGCTGAAGAACATCGATCCGGGCGCGGCGGGCGAGGCGGGCGTGGCCGCGATCAACACCGGCGAGGCGGGCGAGGCGCCCCGCGAAGCGCGCCACCGCGCGGGTCAGGCGGCGCCGCCGCGGCCGCCCCATCTACCACCCCCGCGACGAATGTTACGGCGCCCCGCGATAATACAGTGGGG